>JASPKZ010010443.1:0-104329 GCA_030220185.1 Diploptera punctata
CAGAATAAAAATGTCAACATGGTGGCATTGAATAAAAAAATACTCATTAGGAGCAGCTTTATTGTGCTAAAATGAATGTCAGTGTCTTTTTCTTCCATTTTTTGTGCCTAAATCTGCCTAAATTAATAAAATTACTATTGTAGGTAACACCATGAGGTAAATGATCAATTTATATAAATGAATCAGATAATTTACATCTTAAGATATTTTGAGGTGAGATGTTAAAATATCCAATTCATTTATATAAACTGCCTAAATTAGTAATTTTTAAGGTTTTTTTAAAATAATTTCTCAAGAACTTAAATATTTTTCTTAAAGATTATTTATTTTAAAATTTCTCTCATACATAGAAAGACTGACACCACAGATGAATTTATACCAATAGTAAAAGCTAATTATTTATTGCTGGTCACTAACAATTGATGCATTTTTATTAATGGTTTAACACCAATTGTTTATTATGAAAAAAGCATGTGATGTTTATAGTCATACACGAAAATGCAAAAGTACTTGCATTCATGCATAACTAATCATTTTGTGGTCCAGTTTAGATAACAAAAATAATTTTTTCTTGCCTTAAATTAAAGAATAAGTGCCTAATTACATCATTTTGTAACCTATTTTAGTTGTCTGAAATATCAGTTTTTCGTGCCTAAAATTCCAAGATTTAATTATTGAATGACTGTTTTCTACATCCAATAACATTCAATACATTAAGTTTTGGTGAGTTTATAAAAAAAAAATTGTATAATGGCTCTTAAATAAATGATAAAACACTGAATAATTAGTAAACAAGCTAAATAGCCTAATTATGCTTGATAATTTTTTTAAGTCGTACGAGGCGGATGAAGATGACCAGTACCCTCCAGGCTATGATGTTGGATCATTCCCTAAGGACTTTGGTTATGGAGGATTTGATCAGGATGGCGATGGACCTACAGGACCCATGACAGGAGAACAAAAACCACGCATTTTACTCATGGGTCTCAGGAGGTAATACAATTTAATGTAATACTTGGGCTTTATTCATTTTCAGCCTAAATTTGGTTGTAATTATAGATTCTCCTAAATTAGGTCATAAATATTTTGCTTTAAGCAATTGAGTTTCCTATTTAAGATTTAAAATAAAATTCTTTATACCTCATCTCATATCCAGTCTTCAAATTAAACTGGTTGCAAAATCTAGGTGTTTCAGACTGGATATGAGGTGAGGTGTAAAGAATTTTATTTTAAATCTTGAATTAAACCTCATATTGATATTTTCTATAATAGTTCAAAATTGTGGTATATTTTTAGAAATTCAGATATCTGCCTGTTATAAACTAGGTGAGGGTTAACAATTTGGTAGCGTAAAAAAAGCCTATAATAAAATATTATGTCTTTTAATACTAATTAATTTAATAGTGGCTCGAGTGGAGGCAGGAATGTGTTGACTCTGAAAGCTTGGAATGCAAGATAAGAACTAACCAACTTTATTTACAAAAACCAGATACCAATAAATATAAAAAACTCTTAGAATTACAGAATAAATGTTAAAGCTCTTAGAAATACAAATAAATGTTAACCGCAACCCAGAATAACTATATGAAAACTATGGAAAACTCTAGGAATGTCGCAAAATATTATTCATATAATTCAAAGCGTGACTCAGAGAGATCAGTTTAATTTACTGTTCTAACTAGTACTTTATTCTCTAAGTAATTATTTATTGTTAACTAAGTGGTAATGTGTATTTCCACCTGAAAAGACTTGGTAATTAGTATGTACACTTACATAAGAAGACAGAGAAAACCATGCTCAGACGAATAGCGCTTCAGTGTCTCTCACCTTCTTCTCACTTAGGGCCTAACTGCCTAGCTTAAATATCCATTTTCCCCTACTTTATGTTCCAAATTAAGTATGAAAAACCCTACTTTCTTAGCCTAGTGCCACTTCTCTGATCTGAATGTTTCCAGAACCTCAACTTCTAACTGTATATTGTTTTGATAGAGATGGTAAACTTAGATTTAACTGTATATTGTTTTGATAGAGATGGTGAATTTAGACCTTTATTGTCAAAGGTAAATCTGATTACTGAGTAATGTGTTTTCCAGTTTCCAATATAGTTTTGACATTCTTACCTACATCCTGTTTATTCAGGCCAGTTCATGAATGACTTGAATATTGAGATTTTTACCATATTTATTACATATATTTTTTAAAATTATTATTTTTGTATCTTATGACTATAGGATATCTCTACACTGCCTCAAATCTAGTTTGAAATTTTACCAGTCTCATGGTCTAATGGTCAGAGCTTCAGAATATAATTCATGAAATTCCAGGTTTGATTCCCGGTCAGATCATAAGAATTTTTCTTTAAAGGGAATTATTCCTGTGGTTGCCCATGGTCTGGAATTTAGATTAGTTTAGTTTAAGGACTCTCCTAGTGTTTTGTTGTCATTTATGTTTTGTGGGAAATAATTTAAATTACTTTTTTTTTTAAATTTTGTTATTGTCTATTAATTTTTAAGTTGAGGTTGTTGGATTAATAATAGATAAAAGTGTTTTGGGGGGCCAGGATTTAAAAAAGAATTATATGTGCATATGCAAATGCATATTTTAAGAATTATTCATATTATTGCATATTCTACACATAACAGCATATTTTGACATATATCAGGGGGTGGGGGTTACGCTCGGGAGTGCCAGTGCACTCACATAACATTACACCGCACTAACCAGTTCATTGCCATGTCTTTCAAAATGCATATTCTGTGGTACAATACATTGCATTGTACAATGCACCCATCACACTTCATGCCATTTATGTTTGCAACTAAGGGATTGAAAACAAAAACTTTGCACAAGGAGAGGCATGCTGACACTGAGTATCTAGGTGCTCGGGCCTGGCATATATACTTTAAATAAAAAAATTATTTTGTTAATTAAAATTTTTCCAATGTATTGACATCTATTGACCTTTCCTATTTTCAACTCTCTGAGCAATGGCAGTTGGTTTTTGCCACTTGCTCATATGAGGATGATTTGGAAAGTAAGTTCCTTTTTTTTTTTTTTTTTTTTCCAGAAAATACTCCATTGTTGCAATGTTTCTTACATACCATTGTAAATAATCTGCCTTCCAACATCTTTTTCATATATCCAAACCATCTTAAGGTTGGAATTGGGCACTAGGTTTTTGTTGAGGCCTGTTTCATGGTATGGTGATTGTAATTAAAGTGACTATAAATAAAAAAAAAGAGTAATAGGAATAATGGTCCTGCGCCCTAGCTGAGTGATGTAAGTGATCATGTGCAGAGTTAAGGGACATGTGCTGGTTTGAGTCTCCATGGGGAAAAAAAAAAATTGCATGGTATTTGAGCCAGATGGACCAGTGCACACTAAGCATCGTTAGAAATTTGAGTAGCTACAATATATATAGCAGCTCCATGTTAAGAAAATCAGGTATAATGGTTAGAGATTTAGTAATCTGACCACATTTGACCCCTATTCTGGCTGGATGATCCCCCACCTCTATAATGACACTTACGGACATGAGGACTTCAGCTGGCTGGTAGACCAAGTGCAATCTTGAACTGTGACACCATGCAGTTTTGCAGTTTTTTTAATTAAGGGAAGTAAGATTGGGTACACTTTTAATACACCCTAAATATCACATAAGTCCAAAATTTCACAAGATAAAAGTTTCTTAAATAAGATTTGTGTAATTTCCCTGATAAATGCAGCTAGTCATTTGTTATCACTTGTAAAATATTTACTGATAGATGATAACTGAAATATATATAAACAGTGTTGATGTATTGAACTTTTTATAGGAAAAAATCGCTATGAGGTTTAATTTAAGATAAATTAAAATATTTCATATCTCACCTCATATCCAGTCTTCTAATTATACTGCAGTTTCAAAGCCTTGGCAGCTTCATCTTCAGTAATATCTCGTCGACTGAAGATGAAGCTGCCAAGGCTTTGAAACTGCAGTATAGTTAAAAGACTGGATATTAAGTGAGGTAAGAAGTATTTAATTTAATCTTAGTGTTGATGTAACTTATAATTATTGATTGTCATTATATTTATTTTATTTTTATTTTGTAGGAGTGGAAAGTCATCAATTCAGAAAGTTGTCTTCCATAAAATGTCACCGAATGAAACTCTTTTTTAGAAAGCACCAACAAGATCATTAAAGATGATATTTCGAATTCAAGCTTTGTGCAGTTCCAAATCTGGGATTTCCCTGGACAAATAGACTTCTTTGATCCTACCTTTGACTCGGATATGATCTTTGGTGGATGTGGAGCACTTGTTTTTGTTATAGATGCACAGGTATATTGTCTGCAAGATAATTAAAGCATCTAATGACAATAAATTGAATTAGTTCCTTATACCTCAACTCATATAAACTATGTTTCTTGGGAGAAATAGAAAAATCACTGATAGTTGCTCAAATCTGGAAAAAAAAAAATCATAGAATTGCGAAGTCGAAATTGTGGAAAGACCAACAGAACTCACAGTTTAGGAGAAGTTCAGTATTCAGAAAAATAGACTGAAACTAATGAATTCGAAATTCCGATGAAAATGGTTTGATTGTGAGGTTTATTGATGAACACTAGATGGAAGGGATACGCACAGCTTCCAAAGAACATCTCAACAGTTGATTGTTGATTTCTAATAAAAATCGTATTGGGTAGTAATACTATGGAGCAAATTATCAATATTACATAATTGAATCAAAAATTTTTACACCTCACCTCATAAAAATACATATTTCTCACCAGAGTAGTTTAAAAAACAATCAGTTCCTTCTTCAGCTATATTGTTTGAATTCAGTTGTTAACGCCAGTATTCCTCCTGCCACCTAGTGCAGGTTGAATGAACTTTGAGATCAAATCATGCTTGCCAGGAACTTGAAAATTCATGGTCTTGCATTTGTACTTCTGTATTAACAATTAATTAACAATCAGTGTAGCTGAAGATGGAAATGATTGTTTTTTAAACTAATCAGGTGAAAAATGCATATTTTTATGAGGTGAGGTTAAAAATTTCCGATTCAATGTTGTTGTTGTTTTCAAATGCTGGGCTTGGCAACGAAGCCATTAGCTGTCTGAAGGATTTGCCATTAGTTCAGCATAAATGTAACTGTTTTTTAAGCGGGCACCAATTTTTATTTGTAATGGTGGTTACATCACCCACTCACATAAACCCCCAGTATGACTGGAGGGCCACACATGCCGTTGGTTAATGGGTCCATCGGACCTTGTTGGGAGGATATATATTTTTTGGATCCACCGAGCATTCTCACAAGCACCATTTGTGGACCATTTCTACGCCGTGGCATGCCAGCATAAGTGTTGAAATATCATTTCCTCTATTTCTGATGGTGTGGTTATACCGCCATTACTTGGTCCTCATAGCCTCATTTGTAAAAGCAGGTTGCACCACGAGCAGGTTGAGGTTGAGATTTGGATAGGAGAGGTTATGGAATGCATTTCACTATCCTTTGCAACCCATTCCGATTCAATTGCATAGTGATTTTGACTGAAGATAAAATAAATGTTTTCTTTGAAACTGGTCCCAAGAAAAACAGCTAATATGAGATGAGATAAAAATCAATTCTATCATGAATTCTTCTTACCTCATACATCTATGTTATTTAACACAGAACTAGTTTTGATAACGGCTGAGGATGGGAGTGATGACTCTCGATACTGTGGTTCTGTGTTAAATAATGTAGATGAATGAGGTAAGAAGAATTCATGATTCAATTGATTTTTACGAGGGTCATACTGAAAGTCGTGAGCAACCCATTGTTAAAATTCAAATTTCAACAATGTAACAAAAACAACTGCAGGATCGTAATCTACAGACTTTATACCACAACATTGCCGTTTTGTGGCATCATAGCTTCTATCATGTGACCACACGCAGTGTTTCCAAAATGGCAGACATCAATGTTTCGTTTCGACAGCGCGCTGTCATTGAATTCCTTGTTAAAGAGGAACAATCTGCTGTTGATATTCACCAAAGACTTCAATGTGCTTACGGAGATGCCTGCATGGGTGCCAGCAGTGTTAGGAGATGGGTGAAACATTTTAAAGATGGGAACACGAGTATCAAAGATGAGCCTCATAGCGGTCGCCCACGCTCTGCCTCCACGGATTGCAACAAGGAAAGAGTTGATGCGCTCATTAGAGACGACAGGCGTATCACAGTGAATGAAATCGCTACAAAACTTGCAGTAGGACACAGTGCAGTGCAAGAAATGATTCACAGCTTAGGTTACCGAAAAGTTAGTGCCCGTTGGGTTCCACGTTTATTGAGTGAAGACCACAAACTTCAGAGAAGAACCATCACCCATAACCTTCTTCAGAGATTTCGAAATGAAGGTGATGATTTTTTGACGAGTATTGTGACAGGTGACGAAAGCTGGTTTCATCGCTACGAGCCTGAAACAAAACGCCAGAGTATGGAATGGCACCACTTGAATTCGCCATCAAAGAAAAAAAGCGAAGACAGTGCAATCTGTTGGGAAAGTTATGGGCAGCGTCTTCTGGGATGCACAAGGTTGCATTCTGGTTGAATTTCTTGAACCTGGACAAACCATAAATGCTGCCCGCTATATCCAGACACTTGTGAAGCTCCGTCGTGCATTGCACGACAAACGCCCTGGAAGGAAGATCATTCTGCAACACGATAACGCGCGTCCTCACACTGCTCGTGCCACTGTGGAGAAGATCAGGACATTTGGGTGGGAAACTCTTCCACATCCTCCCTATAGTCCCGATTTGGCACCCTCCGACTACCATCTTTTCGGTTCTGTGAAGGAGCAGATGAGAGGCCAATGCTACGAGACGCTGGAGGATATTCGGAAAGCAGTGCATCAGTGTCTTCGAGCAGCTGGAACGGACTTCTATCATAAGGGAATTTTCAAGCTTGTAGAACGCTGGACAAAATGTGTGCAAAGAAATGGAGACTATGTTGAAAAGTAGCACAAAGGTCTGTAGATTAACATGGTGTACTTGGTTTGTCTAAAATAAATATTATGATTGTTTAAAAAATGTTGCTCATGACTTTCAGTATGACCCTCGTATATAGGAAAACCTCATAATGTAAAATTCCCAAAATTAATACATGAATAAGATGGGATATGAAGAACTAATTCAATTTATTCGATAAAATATCTCATAGTGTGAATTCATATCAATTTTATGCAATATCTAATGAGAATATAATTAAAATTACAGTGGGAGGAAACACTGTGAGGTATTTACATTAATGAATGAGTTGGAGAAAATGCTTCAACATCTCACCTCATAAAGTTGCGTGTCTTCACGATACCAGTTTCAAAAGTAATACTATACTTTTGAAACCAGTATTGTGAAGACATGCAACTTTATGAGGTGAGATGTTAAAGCATTTTCTCCAACTCATTCATTAATCTAATGAGAAATTTAACTTCAGTAATTTAATACCCCATTATTGAATGGTCAAGTAAGAAAAAAATATATTTGAGCTATTTGAAACTGTAGATGAATGAATGAATGAATGAATGAATGAATGTAGACCTCTGCAAGTGGGTAACTCGTTTATATTTTCATATGGATGAGCTAATCCATATGAACTATTGTTCCAGTGCATTTGTTCAGTCTTTAATGCTTCTCTTATCAAATAGTTTTGCAGCACTGCTATATATATTAATAATAATCAAACATTAACATGTACAAGAAATGTGAAAGTTGTATAAGACTCCTAAAAGAAAGAGTGGTTCGAAACAAACGTTGGAGTAAGACAAGGGAGGAATTGTCACCTGTGTTGTTAAATACTGTGATGAATGAAATTGTAAATTAATTTACAGGGGAAGGTAAAAAAAATAAACCTCAATATTTGCAGATGATGTCATGATAGGGGGAAATTCAGTAACATAGAACAGACTTGAACATTGGAAAACAGTTGCAGAAGAATATGGTTTAGAGATTAACATTGAGATAACAGCAATAATGAAAATTCTATGAAAATAATTATTGGAATGTTAAATTATCTAAAAATGGTGAATAAATTTAATATCTAGGAACAGAGATAAATAGAAATTGAAATAGGTAAAAGAATAGAGAAAATTTAAAAGTTTCACTTAATTAAACAATTAATTTGGAATGAAGATATATCTTTTATAAATTGAGTTGGATAAGTGTTGTTTTTCATCTCACCTCATAAAGCTTCATATTTTCCGGTACCGATTTCAAAGACCCTCACCTCCATCATCAGCCAAAACTCTGTAGAGCTTTATGAGGTGAGATGAAAAAACTTTTGTCCAACAAAATATGTAAATTGTAAATTACCTCATAGTGTTACTTTTCACTGTAATTTTATTAAAACTGAAATGGCAATATTTCAAACTATTGATATTCTGTAAACTAGCAAATAGGGACAGAAGAAATCTCATTAATCCATTCATGTGCATCACTAATATGAAGCATAAAATTTGAGTTTGTATTTTTTAACATTCTTACCTCATATGTTTATTTTGTTGGACGATCGTTTCAAAGCTATTGCTCCATCTTCAGCTTGCCACAAGAGCAATAGCTTTGAAACGATTGTCCAACAAAATAAACATATGAGGTAAGAATGTTAAAAAATACAAACTCAAATATTAAATTAAACCTCATAATGTAACTTCCTAAATATTTTAAAATGAAGCATAAAATTTGACTTGCTGAGGAATTTTCTTAGTTTACACATGTTTTTAGATATTTTAAACTATTAATCTAAATTAATTTTTTATCATCTTTGTTTCACGTCTTAGTCCTTGAAATGACTTTTACAGTCTACAGAAAATTTTACAGCATTTGTTACATGTTCTTTAGTTCTAACGGTTAAAACAAAGAGAAGTTTAACCATTAGAACTAAAGAACAAATAAATATATAAAAAAAATAGAAGTAGAAAAATCTGCAGTAGCTACTCATGTTCGGTCAGAAAAACATAAAAGATATGTAAGCACAAAGTTATTAAAACAGTTAGAAAACAGAAATAAACTCACCATATGGGAAAAATGTACATACGAAAAAACAAGGAGAGAGAGAATGATGAATTTTTAAATTACCGAGGAGAGAAATTTATTAAGAAATTTCTTTGGACCACTAAAAGATGGAGCAGGAGTCGACATTCAGGGCCGACAACTTAAAGATCAATGTCTCTACCAACAGAAGATGGAGCAAAAGTGCTTTGAAACATGTCTTACAAGAAACAACAAAATATGAGGTAATATAACGGCAGACCCAACTTGTTTATTAGGTAGCATGCCTAACAGACCCAGCTTTGACACCAAGCCAGGTTAAAGCACGTAAAGTGCTGTGGGTGGCATTAGACCACACACATTAATACTGTGCATTGATTTTAAGAGCAAGTTAAGTTATTGTATTTGTTGAAATGAAAATTATATTTTTCAGGATGACTACACGGAGGCTTTAAATAAACTGAATCTCACAGTAACTAAAGCTTTTAAGGTTAATCAGGGTATTAGATTTGAAGTATTTATTCACAAAGTAGATGGTCTGTCAGATGATTACAAAATGGAGACCCAAAGAGATATTCATCAGCGAGCGAATGATGATCTTACAGATACTGGTAAGTTTTTACAATTTGCTTTTTTCTTAATCATCATCTTCTTTCATGGATTTGGTCTCTGCCTGTTCTGATCTCACATTTGTTAAGCCCAGTATTTTCTTGGTCTTCCTACCAATCTTCTTCCTCCACAATTATACATTAAAGTCATTTTTGGTATCCTATCCTCTGTATGTTCTTCTCTTAAACAACCTTTCATCGCCTGTAGGATGCTCATTTCCATTGCCTGAATTTTACTTTTGTCTTTTTTCCTTCAGGACCCAGCCCTCACTTCCATACAAATTAATACTATATCATTAGCAAAACATAATGAATTGAATGTTTTATTTCATCCAATTTTTAATCCCTTATGAACTATTTGTTTCCATTCATCTAGAATCTTGTTTAAATATATAATAAAAAACATTGGGGAAAGGCTACACCCCTATTTTAAACCACAGTTAGTTCTAATTTATTCTGTTAATTTTCCATTTTTTTCTATTACCATTTTTGTATCTTCATGTAGACTTTAAATAGTTTTTATTAAGTGTATTGGGTATTAATGTTTTTATTCTTAATTTAACACTTCTCACTGAAGGATAAATTATATTTGAAGAGAAACATTTTTGCCTAGACCGAGACTTGAACCCAGGCTTTCCAGGCCAAATGCTCTACCAACTGAGCTACTGAAGCGAGTTGTGATCTAGATGCAAATTCCTCTCTTATATACATTGTAATTCCCTCGTGCCAAATGCTTTGAAACCTTTGCTTCTATCTTTGCAAATGGCAGCTTCTTAGTTAAGAAGACATTTATTGGGAATTTAACACTACTTATAAAGCCAGTAGGGCTTCTATTGATGTTTTTATTATTAATTTAACACTTCTCACTGAAGGATAAATTATATTTGAAGAGAAAATGTTTTGCCTAGACCGAGACTCGAACCCGGGACCTTGTTTTTAAATTTAAAAACAAGATTGAAAGAACATCTTAGAAATGTAAAAAAGGGCGAAGTGTACAAGTCAGCTGTAGCAGCCCATGCTTGGTCTGAAAAACATTTAATTGATACAAAAGCTAGCCTAAGCAAACACACAGATAAACAGAAAGTACTCACGGTTTGGGAAAAAAAATCCACATCCAAAAAAAACAAGAAAGAAACACTCATGGATTTCGAAACTCCTGCAAATTTGATTTGATTTGATTTGATCCAGAGGTTCATCGGTCCATCAATAGAAGGAAGAAGAAAACTGCCAAGAAATGACATAACACCAGTCGATGAGATGCTACTGAGGTTGGAGATATAGCTCCGAAACTGCAGTCTAGAAAATAAAGTATGAGGTGAGGTAATAAAAATATTAATTTAATTCTTAAATTAAACCTCATAATGTTTTTTCCCTGTGAAAGTTAAATACTGGAATATAGATTAGGAGGGAAGAGACCAGAAGTCGGCCTAGATATAGATTGAAAGAACAAGTTCAGAAGAATGTTGGTAAAAGAGCAGTTGAATGGATGGAAATGATTGATGATTAGACATATAAATACTGAGATATATGGAGGCTTTTGTCCAAAACTCAATCCATGGAATGGGGATATGAGACTAGATGTAGGAGAAGAGATTTGCATTTTATGTCTGCCATGCTGGCTCAATTGGTAGCATTACTCAGCAAGGATTGGAAATTTTATTTTAAAATTTTCTGTCTCGGGACCAGAAGGGATGGTGGTGTAAATTTTTTTTAATCACTAGATTGTGTACAGATGCTAAATAGGCATGTGGTACTGATGTCAGCAATTTGTTAGTCGGATGGAGATGTTAAGCCTGGAGGCTCTCTTGGTGCTTTTCGACAGAATTAGGCTATGTCCTACACCAAGTTTCACCTTCTCCCTTCTCTTCATCATCATCCCTCTTACAGCACACTTTACACTATATGAACATACAAACATGCTTATCCTATATTCCTCTCTGTACAGAATACAAGAATAAATCACATCTGCTAAAGTGGTGCATAAGTAGAAAATTAATCACTTTAATGCCTGTATTCTCCTAGTGTGGAACCTAATGCCTGAAAAAGAGTGAATGATATTGGAACACACACACATTGTATATTACATTGGTTCCATTATTTTATTATTATTTTTATTGTAATGTTGTGGCATTTGATATAATGTCTTGCTTTCCAATATAATGTTAAATTTGAATAGAAAAATTAATTTAATATAATAAACTTAAGGAATTTTTCCATTATGAGGTTTTCTTAATAAGAATCAATGAATCATGAATTCTTCTTACCTCATACATCTATGTTCTTTTTAAACACAGAACTGCAGTATCAGGAAATAAAATTAGCATAATAAAAATTTGACAGTTGTGAAAACAGCTGAAGATGGGAACGATGTATTTCCCGATACTGCAGTTCTGTGATAAAAAACATAGATGTATGAGGTAAGAAGAATTCACGATTCATTGATACTTATTAAGAAAAATTAGTGCCTAAACTGGGATTTGAACCCAATATGTCTGGTTTTTATACCAGGTTCAGTGAGAATTGATAAATTTAAAATAAAAACATTGATAATGTTATATTTGAAAAGAAAAATATATGCTCAGACGGGGATTTGAAGCCAGGACCTTTCTCTTTCTATGTGATACCCAACTGAGGTATCTGAGAAATTCCAATCTAAATGCAAATTTTTCTCTTGTATACACTGTTAATTCCAGAGTGCTAAATGCTACAAAATCACTCTGAGCATATATTTTTCTGGTGAAATTAAATATTTCTTACCTCTCCTCATATAAATCTTCTAAGTAGATCGCGATTTTGAGACCATAACGGTCTCATCTTCGGTACAATCTTGGCGACTGATGTTATGTCGATCGGAAGAAACTCTTCTTCTTCCCTCTGTTGGTGGACCGATGAACCTCTAGATCAGGTCAAAATTTGCGGGAATTTCGAAGTTCATAAGTTTTCCTTTGTTTTTCTGAATGTGGATCTTTTCCCAAACCGTGAGTTCCTTTTGTTTGTCTATTTGTTTAATTAGACTGGCTTTTGATTCAATTAAATGTTTTTCGGACCAAGCATGAGCAGCTACTGATGACTTTTCCACTTCTCCATTTTTGATGTTTCTAAGATGTCCTTTCACCCTTGTTTTCAAATTTCTTTTCGTTTTTCCAATATAAATTTTGTCACAATCCCTGCATTTGATCTGATAAATTCCTGATTTGTTTTCATTTTCAATTCTCTCATTTTTATTGGTTTTAATTATCCTATTAAGGCTGTATTCATTCTTTGGTGCTAATCTTATATTAAATTTTTTGAACATTTTTTGAAATTTATGGTGTTTCAATGGATGGTAAGTGAATTTCTTGAATTTTATTTTTTCTGTTTCTTTTATAAGTGTGCTTTCATTAATTAATTTTTGTCTTTTAAATTTATTTATTTTCTTGTGTACCATATTTTCTTCATAACCGTTATCTATTGCAACATTAATTATGTGATGTTTTTATTATTCATTTAACATTTCTCAATGAAAGATAAATTATATTTGAAGAGAAAATTTTTTGCCTAGACCGGGACTCGAACCCGGGACCCTTGGCTTTCCGGGCCAAGTGCTCTACCAACTGAGCTACCGAGGCGAGTTATGATCTAGACGCAAATTTTTCTCTTATATACGTTGTAATTCCCTATCGCCAAAAATTTTTCTCTTCAAATATAATTTATCTTTCATTGAGAAATGTTAAATGAATAATAAAAACATCATTAGAAGCCTTACTAGCTTTATAAAGTAATGTTAAATTCCCAATAAATGTCTTCTTAACTAAGAAGCCGCCATTTGCAAAGATAGAAGCAATGGTTTCAAAAGCATTTGGCGATAGGGAATTACAATGTATATAAGAGAAAAATTTGCGTCTAGATCGTAACTCGCCTCGGTAGCTCAGTTGGTAGAGCACTTGGCCCGGAAAGCCAAGGGTCCCGGGTTCGAGTCCCGGTCTAGGCGAAAATTTTTCTCTTCAAATATAATTTATCTTTCATTAATTATGTGTTCTTTTTCTTTTTCATAGTTTTCTTTGCTCATAGGTGTATTTACCAATCTGTGTGTCAAACTATTGAATACTGCCTCTTTGTGAGCAAAATGGTTGAATCCTGAAGCTTTAATATAGTTGTCAATATGTGTATTCTTTCTATAAATTCCAAACCTCATAGTGATTAATTCCTATAAAAGTTAAATATATTTTTGTCTTTAAATATAATTTATCCATCATTGAGATGTACAAAATTAATAATAAAACCATTGATATTGTTGTTAAATTTGTGCCACAATCACTTTACTTACACACTTCACTAAATGTTCCTTGTTTATAATAGAATCACTTCCTTGATGCAGAAGACACTCTGCTGATGGTAGGATGGAGATTCAGTGTAACTGAGCAGCCAAAGTTATAGTCTATAGTCACCAGGGCAGGTTGCCACAGCATCTCTTTTTAGTCTGTTGGGCATTCATGAATTTTCTTATAATGACCTTTCCCAAATTTTTCCATCAATGAAATTTTATTGAGTTTTTTTAATTGTTCTTTCGATGTATCATTAATAATTTCATTCCAAAGTACCTGTGTTGTAGTTGAGCATGATGCCTTAGTGCAAAACTATGAGACTTGCGCTGGTTTGAGTCCTCATGTGGAAAGATATTTTCTCATGGAATTTCGATCAGTGTGGGACTGTTACTCATCAGCTGGTAGGCCAAGGGCCATGGAGTTTTATGGGACTATTGCCCATCCAGCATCATGAGGAATTTTTGTAGCCACAATAAGTAGCAACTCCTGATTGAGAAAACCAGCTAATGGCTGGAGGACCCAATATGCTGACCACATGTCACCCCAGTGTTGGCTAGATGATTATCTACCTTTGTGATTAACATGTGTAGATCTGAGGTCAGCAGCCAAGTGCTTTCTAGGTTTGTCAAGCCATGGAGTTTTGGTATTTTTAATTCCAAAATAAAAAATGGCCTTACTTATTTTAGGAATTCTCACTATGAGGTATATTCATTAAGGTAGAATTTTTATCACTCACCTCATATTGTTCTTCTTATTTGACTATAAATTAGTTTAGGAACATAGTTTCTGTTCCATCCTCAGTATCGTCACAACCGTTATTCTGTCGTCTTGAAAAGCTATGTTCAGAAACTAGTTTATAGTCAAATAAGAACAACAATACGAGGTGATTGATAAAAAATTCTACCTTTAATAAAAAATGGCCTGTTTACTTACTTGTTGAATTTTAATACCTCTTGGCTAATAAATCTCCTCTTTCATTACTATCAAGTTCACTGTGAGGTGGTATCCACTATATCATAACTATTTTTTTTGATTGCATTGTAATATTGTACTTGTTTGCTTGCAGGATTTGATCAGATCCACCTAAGCTTCCATTTAACATCAAACCACAGCATTTTCGAAGCATTCAGTAAAGTAGTACAGAAATTAATTCCACAGCTACCAACATTAGAAAACCTGCTCAATATTTTCATATCGGTAAGAAAATGATTTCCATAGCCATCAATAATTGCTCTTCAGCCCAAGGTGGACTTCATACACAAACATACAGTCATCCTACACTCCTATCTGTTCATAATACAAGAATATATTCATAAATTGGTCTACTGAAGTGGTGTGTAAATTGAAAATAGACCACACTAATGCCATCTATGCTGGTCGCGGTGGTCTAGTGTTTATGTTCCTAACTTCTAGTCCTGAGAGTCATGGATTCAAACCCGGCCTGGGTTGATGTGGATTTTTAGGGGGAAAAATCCAAGGGACAAGTCCAAGGGCTTTAAGCCGTGGGTCCCAAGCCTGAAGATTTTTAGGCTCGCAAAGAACTGCAAGTGTGGATAAAACGGCCTCTGTGCAAAATTTAACTGATCATTATCCATCCAAGTAATACCTTAGTTGGCTACTAGATCTATGTCAGAGACTGCCAAACTTTACCATCTTTCAGAAACAAATTGAAAATAAAATTACTAACAGAAACAACTCACTAATATTATATTATTTTTGGTCTGGACATCTTACCTCAATTAAAATAACCTCAAAATATAACTTCCTAAAATTAAATATCACTAATATTACTTTTTAAAAATTAATAATGTGTTTTTTTTCATTATTTAATAAAAATAGATTTAAGATTTGTTAATATATTTACCTAATGCCTTATATAATAAGCGATAGATTAATTCATTGTAGTTTATTCATTTCTTTGTATTTTTTTTCTTTTCTTTTTATGTATAGTAGATTCGAGCTGTTATTCCTTTCTGTATTCATTCTATCATTAATTTAATTTTAATTGTATTTAATTTTATTGTATTAGACATTATTTTCATTATTATTCAATTTGACAGATAATTAACTGTTTAGTATGACTATTATTGTAATTTTTTGTATTTATATGTAACATATGTTTGTCCTGGTGAGTGGAAGAGAAGGCCACATGGCCTTAACTCCACAAGGCTAAATAAATCTATTCTATTCTATATCTTTCATTGAGGTGATGTGCTAACCACATATCATCATCATCATAATCACTCCAGGGATTAGGCAATTGCCCGTTCCGACTTCATAATGCACCAGCCCAACGTCTTCTAGGTCTTCCAACATCACGTCTTCCTCTTGTTTGATAATTTCTTGCTAACAATGGATATCTCTCCTTACTCATTACATCCATGTGATCAATCCATTTTCTGTCTGTAATTAGTGACTTTATCCAATAAAGGCTGTACTTTCAATTCTTCTCTTATTCCTCATTTCTTATTCTATTACATCTTTTACTTGTCTTAGGAACCTCATCTCCGCCGTCTGTATTCTATCCTTCTGTTTTTTCACTGGAGCCCAAGTTTCACATCCATACAATATTCTGGGAACCGCCATCAACATTATACATTTTTATCTTGGTTTCTTTTCTAATTTTATTTTTGAATGTTCTCTGTATTGTTCCACACACCGTCTGAAATTTATTTATTTTGGAGTCAATATCTCTTTCCACATTGTAGCCAACATCACAGCTCAAATATTTGAAACTAGACACCTGTTCTATACTTTGATTTTCTAAAATAATTTTGGATCTCACTGGATCTCTTCCTCTAAAAGCCATGTGCTAACCACATGTCACTTGTTTATATCTGTAAGTAAATAATATAATTAAAATAACCTCAAAATATAACTTCCCAAAATTAAATATTAAGCATAAGTAAATTTACTTGGTTTAGAAACTCCCTCAATGGAGCACCTGTCCTCATGTGGGACAAGTTGGGTAAATACCTATATATACATTGCTATCTATCTGCCCAATGCAGAACCCGAAGCTTGAAAAATTCAATAGGTGGCATTAGAACACATACATACTTGTTTTTCTTTGTAAGTTATAAAATGAATATGGATTTACTTTGAATCTTTTTATGTTTAAGTTATTAATATGAATGTGAAAATCAGCTCATACTGCACTAATTTATTTAGTGACCTTATTATATTATCTAAAAATTCCAATTTCAGCAGAAAAAAACCTGGTAACCCTCCCTGCCTGTGATGGTGTGATAGGGCTGGTCAGCCGGCATCCTTGTATATCATCTTACTTACTTACTTACTTTCTTACTTACTTACTTACTTACTTACTTACTTACTCACTGGCACTATCGAACCCGTAGGTTCATGGCCGCACGGACATAAGCTCTCCATACATCCTATCTTGAGCTAATGCTTTCCAATCATTCCCTGTATAATCTACTTCCCTCAAATCATAGTTAATGTTGTTCTCCCACCTCATTCTTGGTCTACCAACTGGGCGTTTCCTTCTGGCTTTCCTACAAGAAGCTTCCATGCACGTCTTTCATTCCCCATATGTGCAACATGTCCTGCCCATCGCAGTCTACGAGACTTAACTATTCTTATTATATCTGGCTTCCTATAAAGACCATGTAGTTCATTGTTATGTAGTCTTCTCCATTCACCTGTCTGTTCATCTCTCTTTGGTCCAAAAATTTTCCTAAGAACTTTATTCTCAAATACTCGTAATCTCCTTTCCTCCCTTAAAGTAAGAGTCCATGTTTCGCACCCATATAATATAACTGGTAGAATAATAGTTTTATACATTTTCAGCTGGGGGCACGCCATAGCGTAGTGGTTAAGGCACTGAGCTACAAGCCGGAGGGTCGAGGGTTCAAGTCCCGTTGGGGTCAGGATTTTTAAACTGACCCAAACCCTCTGGCGGCACTATGGCCCTGGGGTCGACTCAGCCTCTAACTGAAATGAGTACCAGACGCTTGTTCTGGGGGTAAAGGCGGCCGTCACGCAGGGCTGACAACCCGGCTGACATAAAGTGCCGATTGTCTAGAAAAAGTGGGAGCCCTAACCTCCTACTACCCCAAGGGCCTCCGGGTCTGTTGTGGGATCACTTTACTTTTTGTTTTTACATTTTCAGCTTAACGTTTTTTGAAAGGAGTTGGGACATCAAAAGTCTCTGCATTACATAATAGCATGCATTTCCAGAATTGAGCCTATGTTTAATTTCTTTGTGCATCTCATTCCTATTTGTGATTATTGTTCCTAGGTATTTGAATTCAGCCACTTCCTCAAAATTTCCCTCATTTGTCATTAGCTGTCCATTTCCATTAAATATTGAATTTCTACATGTGACCATATATTTAGTTTTACTGATATTACTTCCAGTCCCAATTTCTTAGTGTTACTCAATAGTGTGTGCGTGTTGGCCTTTAGTATCTCCTCGCTATCGGCCAGTAGTACTACATCATCAGCATAAACTAACAGCTTATTAATACCATTCAGTTGTAAGCCTCCTCATTCTCTAAAGAGTTAATGGCATGCTCTAGTACAAAATTAAATAGTAGAGGAGATAGTGCATCTCCTTGCTTCAACCCATTCTGGATTTCAAAAGTGTCTGAAAACTGTTTGCCTACACGCACCCTACTCTTTGAGCCATTTAGACACATTCGTATAAGTCTAACTTTTTAGGAATTCCGAACTCCAGCAGGATACTATATAACTTCTCCCTCTTAATTGAATCATATGCTTTTTTGAAGTCTACATATAGTTGATGTACAGTACCATTATATTCCCATTTCTTTTCTAAAATCTGTCTTATACTAAAAACCTGATCTGTTGTAGACCTATATTAAATTATGTTGGGAAGTAAACATTATGAGGTATAATCATTAAAATTCATCGGAGAACATATTGTTTAAACAACTCACCATAACTCATCATAAAATTGGAAGAGAAGCTAAACTTTTAAAACAAGTAGAGAAACCTTTGGAATTGACAGTTTGGGAAAAAATATACATTCAGAAAAACAAAAATAGATCAATGAATTTTGATATCCCCAACGAAATTACATTGATTTCGAAGTTCATAAATTCAACCATAGATGGCAGCACTGAAGATGGCGACAATAGAATAGTTGACGGCCGAAGAATTTCGTCAGTCGGAGTTATGGCTGAAGATGAACATGACTATGTTTGAAATCGCGATATCATGGAAGCATGAATCCTATGAGGTGAGTTGTTTAAACAATATGTTCTCCGATGAATTTTAATGTTGTAGACTTGTTCTTCTAAATGCACATTGCTGATCTCCTAGAATGTCATCAATATAGGGAGTAAGTCTGCTTACTAATATATTGTTAGAATTTTGTACGAAGTTGAAAGTAATGAGATGCCCTTGTAGTTGTTGCAATCAGTTTATCTCCTTTCTTATAAATTGGTACGATAATTGATTCCTTCCATTCATCTGGAAGAGCTTCTTTTTCCCAAATCATACTAAGCAACCAACGTATCTTGTCCATCAATTTTTCTCCCCCTGATTTTATCAGTTCTGCTGGGATCTCATCTGAACCTGATGTTTTATACATCTTCAATTTTTCAATCGCCATTTCAACCTCTAATGAACTTGGTTCTGCGACTAGCATTTCTGCTGTTTGTAACTTATCCTCCTTAATGTCCTGTTCTGTATGTACATTTAATAGCTGATTAAAGTAACTTTTCCATCTATTTAATATACTCCTAGAATCTGCAATCATATCCCCATTTTCATTCCGAATTATGTTTGTTCTAGCCTGAAACCCTTTCTTCTCTATACTAATTCCCTGATATAATTCTCTAATGTTCCTATTTTTTGCATTAATTTCAAGATCATTAATCTTCTCTCTCAAATATTCCCTCTTTTTACTCTTTAGTAACTTGGTGGTTTCCCGTCTAACACTACCCAATTGCTCTAAATTTACCTCACTTGGCTTGTTGTAACCATTTTCCATTTTTGCTAGCTTTCTTTCTTTACAATGTCTGCACATTCCTCATCAAAACCATTTCTTGTTTTGGCCTCTTTTAAACAAAAACCCATGCTTTCCTTATGCTGACAATTTAATAGTTCCTCTTATAGCCGCCCATTCTTTATTCTATATCAGTTTCTTCTTTTCGTTGCCCCACCTTGCCATCTGAAGATTCCAGTACTTCAAATCTAATAGCAATTTTGATTTGGTCTTTCGTGCCGCAGTTTTCATCATTTTTCAAGTTTTTAAATTCATATTTTACAGAATGCATCTTTAGCGTTTGTTCCTCTCAGAAGTGATAGCCGTTGGTGCCTGATTTTCACTCTGACCAGATATTAATCCGAATTGCACTCTGTCCCTCTAACTGATCTAACATCAAATATGCTACTAACTGTGCCAGCGTTTAATTCCACTAATACATGATCTATCTGGTTCTTAGTTTCTCCATCTGGGGACTTCCAGTTGTATTTATGAGTATCCTTATGCTGAAATGTTGTGCTCTTAACAATGAGATTCTTTGATGTGGCAAATGTGACTAATCTAACCCCGTTGTCGTTCAAATACTTCAGTGTCAGAACTGAATGATAATAGCCTATGGTTAGTGGATGGTTTAATGAATATCTTCTTGCCCCACTTATGCATTCAAATCTCCTAAGACAATTTTCATATGATATCGTGAAAGGCTATCAAATAAGCATTCTAATTCTTCATAGAACTCATCCTTGATCTTGTCATCTTTATCTTCTGTGGGGGCAATGTACATTTACAATTATAAAATCGTGTTGTTTACCCTTTAGAATTATGTATGATATCCTATCACTAACACACTTAATATCTCGGATAGCGGATAGGATACTCCTTCTGACTAAAAAAACCCGTTCCAAATGCAGGTCTTTCTGCATCCCCATAATATAATACAAAGCTTCCTGATTCCTGACTACCTTCTCCCGGCCACCTAACTTCCTGTAAAGCGACTATATCCAAGGGCGATTTATCTAATTCCTGCGTTAATATCTCTAGTGTCCCGCTATTGTATAAAGTCCTAACATTCCATGTTCCTAGGAACATGTCCCTGTGTTTGAGCCTTTGGCATGGGTTCCCTGAAGTAGTCATCTATTTATCTATAATGGCATAGCCCATTGTTGAGCCAAAGCCTCTCCTTTGTAAGGAGTTACTAGATCAAGTTAATTTTAGTTACCTTATTTGCTCATAGATGTCATGGGGGCGCATGCGGTGAACACACCAACCCAATGAGACATATAACAGGCAACTAAGGTATTACTAGGACATTGAGGTCAATAAATTTTGCTTAGAGGCCATTTTATTCAGGCTTAAGGATCTTTTATGAGCCTGAAAATCTTCAGACTCAGGACCCATGGCTTAGAGTCCCTACCAGAGAACTTGCTCCTTGGATTTTTCTGTCCTAAAAATATCCATCGATCCCGGCCAGGTTTGAACCCGCAACCCTCAGAACCAGAAGCAAGGAGCATAACCACTAGCCCACCCTGGCCAATAGATTTGGAATAAGGCATTTCATGTGATCTGTCAATCTAATGTTACAGTGTATACAAGGAGAGGGTTTACATTTAATTATGTTACTGAATTTTTTGTTTGTTTTGTTTCATTTCAGAATTCTGCAATAGAGAAAGCATTTTTTTTATTTGATGTAGTATCGAAAATCTACATTGCAACAGACTCTTCTCCTGTCGACATGCAGAGCTATGAACTGTGTTGTGATATGATTGACGTAGTTATAGATGTTTCTTGTATATATGGGTTAAATATCAAGTCTCTTTTTAAGTAATATTTGTTCTCAATTTAAAATTGATTTGAGAGATATATAAATATGAATTGGTAACTTCGCAACTCATCTCATAAAATGTGCTTTTTCTCACCTGACATGTTTCGAAGACTTTGCTTTCATGTTCAGCTACACTTTGAAGTTTCCAATTCATGTTTTTATTATTAATTTAACACTTCTCACTGAAGGATAAATTATATTGAAGAGAAAAATTATATGCTCAGACTGGGGTTTGAACGCAGGACCTTTGGTTTTCTAGGCCAATGCTCTATCATTGAACTACCTGAGAAACTCCAGTCTAAACGCAAATTTCTCTCTTATACATTGTTAATTCCGAGTGCCGAATGCTATGAGCCTTTGCTTGATCACACAAATGGCGGCTTCTTATTTAAGAAGACATTTATTGGGAATTTAAACACTACTTTATAAAACCATTAGGGCTTCTTTTGATTTTTTGTTATTAATTTAAACACTTCTCACTGAAGGATAAATAATGTTGTGAAGAAAAATTATATGCTCCGACTGGGGTTTGAACCCAGGACCTTTGGCTGTCTAGGCGAATGCTCTACCACTGAGCTACCTGAGAAACTCCAGTCTAAATGCAAATTTTTCTATTACATTGATAACAATGTATAAAAGAGAAATTTGCGTGTCATGCTTCCTAACTTTGGAATTAGCAGTTGTCGATCCTGTGTAGACAAACAAATTCAACAGTTAGGAAGCATTGACAATATCACACAGATGTAAAGAAACCATGGCCTGCAAGAAAATTAAAAAATATGAGGTGAATCTAAGGGCCGCATGCAAATACATTAGTCTCTACACAAATTACTTCCAATCACTTGTGAGCTGACTTTCGGTGAGCAAGTGCAAAGATCGAATTAGCTACCCCTAACTGGTCATGCGGGGGCACGCCGTAGCGTAGTGGTTAAGGCACTGAGCTACAAGCCGGAGGGTCGAGGGTTCAAGTCCCGTTGGGGTCAGGATTTTTAAACTGACCCAAACCCACTGGCGGCACTATGGCCCTGGGGTCGACTCAGCCTCTAACGGAAATGAGTACCAGACGCTTGTTCTGGGGGTAAAGGCGGCCGTCACGCAGGGCTGACAACCCGGCTGACGTAAAGTGCCGATTGTCTAGTAAAAGTGGGAGCCTTAACCTCCTACTACCCCAAGGGCCTCCGGGTCTGTTGTGGGATCACTTTATTTTTTTTTTTTACTGGTCATGCATGAAAGTCGTCGTTTTTTGTAATATTGGCAAATTACCCAGAATTCTCAGCGAATAACACCACTTCCATTATTTTCTTCTGCTAGAGAGGAACGCATTTACGCTTGCATACCTGCAAATAATACCGTATACAGACGACGTCTGCATCGTGCAATATTCTGCGCCATTCTCTCCTGTTCTTCCAGTTGAATTCTTTGGTAGACTCTATCAAATTCCTCTTCTCCGCATATACCGAAAACATGATCAAAGTCTTCAAGGTCCGACATCTTGGATAAAGCAGCAAGATACGCGGCAAGGTTTCAAACTACATCGGTTCCCGTCGGGTTGCTCACGATTCGTTTCTCTGCTAAGTCACCTTGCCAGGTAGCTTAGGAATTTCAACAATTATTATCGATAAAACAGAATTGTTTTGAAATATGTCCAAGAACAAATCAACATTAATATTGAGGTAAGATGATCAGACTGAAAATAATTCAAATAAAATAACCTCAAAATATATAACTTCCTAAAATTAAATGTTAAATTTGCATTGTTGAGAGCACAAGTGCTGCATGTGTAATTTGTAGAAAAAAATATTTTAAAAGTTTGATCTTAGATATTAAATTATCCTTCTCACCAAAAGACAAATTTTATTTGAAGAGAAAAATACTTCGATGTTCTTATTATTAATTTCATACATCTCAATGATGGATAAATCATATTTGAAGAGAAAAATTATACGCTCAGACCGTGACTTGAACCCGGGACCCTTGGTTTTCTAGTCCAAGTGCCTCTACCATTTGAACTACCTTCCCAATATTAATTTAAATAGAAATATATTATATATTAAATTAATGTTGGGAAATAAGCATTATGAGGTATATAATCATTTGAAATTCATTGGAGAACATTTTTGGACAACTCACCTCATAAATATCATGTTTTTCATATACTGCAGTTTGAAAAAAAATCATATTCTTCTTCAGCTGTCAACTCTTCTGTTATCACCATCTTCAGTGCTGTGATCTATGGTTGAATATATGAACTTTGAGATCAAATTTAGTTTGGTAGGAGTATCAAAATTCATTGATCTATATTTTGATATTCCTAAAGAACTAAATTTGATTTCAAAGTTCATAAATTCAATCATAGATGGCAGTGTGAAGATGGTGACAATAGAGGAGTTAACGGCTGAAGAATTTCATCAGTCGGAGTTATGGCTGAAGATGAACGTGATTTCATTTGAAACTGCAGTAATCGTCAAAAATTTGATATTTATAAGGTGAGTTGTCAAAAAAGTTCTCCAATGAATTTCAAAGAAAAATATATGCCTAAATCAGGATTTGAACCCAGTGTCTCTGGTTCTGTAAACCAGTGCTCTGAACATGGAGCTACAGGCTCCTGATTCAAATTAATATTATTTTAAAATTTGTCTTTCGGTGAGAAGTGATAAATTTAATATCTAAGATCGAAAATAAGCTTTCACTGGCTATAAATGTGTTGTTAATTTCCAATAAAGTCTTCTTATTAAAGAAGCTGCAGACAGTGTGTAAAATGAAAAGTTCATAGCTTCGATGTGTGAGAATTCATATAAGAGAGGAGAGAATTAATATTCGTTTTAATCAGGAGTCTGGTAGTTTAGTGGTCAGAGCACTGGTGTACAGAACCAGACACATCGGGTTCAAATCCCAATTCAGGTGTATATTTTTCTCTTTAAATAAAAAAAATGTTAAAAGTTATTAATCCATAATTAACTCTTGGGAGTACTTCAAAACTCTGTTTACAATTACATTTTAGATTTAATCTTAAACCATGATTGTGATGAAATGTAGCTGCAATCAATTTAACATTAGTTTTTCTTTTCATGAAATAGCTCTAGCACAATTTTTTGAGTTGCCCTGCTTGTGCTCTGAACCATTCATTAAATGAAAACAAATTGATGTTAATACAACACAAGAAAAAAAAATTGCCTAAACCAGAATTTCAACCCAAGATATTCAACTTCATGCAAAGATGCACTAACCAATTGTGTTACCGAGGATCAGACACAAACTTTTCTCTTTAAAATCCCCATGAGCCCAGTAGTAGTGAACCTCTATTCACATTACAACCATGTTGTAATGTGAATAGAAGTTCACCAATGTTTAGTGCATTAATGCGGCAAAACTTTTTCTCTTTAGTTGTAGCAACTATTACATGTAAATAACTTGCTTGAATACATAAATTTATTAATAGTGAGTGGAGAACACATTTTAAACACTCACCTCATACATTTTCACATTTTCTCTGATACCGACAGTTTTCAGACAATATCTTGTCCCTCTTCAGTCATGACTTTCACTGGTGAAAATCAGTGAAATCAAAGAATTAATAAATTAATGAGTCATTTTTACATCTTACCTCATATCCGGTAGTCATAATGGCGGTTTGAAAATGAATGACAAGATCATTTGAAAACTATAGTTACCGTGTTTAATAAAACATGGTATATGAGGTAAGATGTAAAAATGACTCATTAATTTATTAATTACGAACCTCATAATGTGTTTCCCAGTTTTAAACTTGAAATCAAAGAAAATTTGGAAATGTATGAGGTGAGTCGTTAAAAATATGTTCTCCACTCACTATTAATGAAATAACATCATAATGATCCCTGTTAGGTTCGTCTTCCGGGCATATAGGCCGTGGTCCAGTCGTTCTTCTACTCGACGTTTCGTCTACTGCTGCGGTAGACATCTTCAGGAGATACTGCGTGCTCTCTGTGAACTCCTCAACAGTCGGCTGCAGACTGGGCTGGTCGTTGGAAACTCCCTCCCTATTTATAGGCACGCCCCTGGTGGAGAGGCGGTTTTTCTGCGCGTTCCGTGTTGCGTGCTGTTTTGTCCAGGCTGTCGCTAGCAGAAGTCATAGGCTTTCGTTGTCGTATTGTGCAGTGCCGGGATCCAGATTTTGTTTATCTTCATGGTTTCTTCTTTTTTGTTAAAGGAATTTTTGTGTTTATATATTTCAATGGCTTCTCTGTACAGTCTGTGGTGTAATAATGTGATGTTGGGACAATACCTGTGTTTCTTTCGAACTTATTATATGTTCTTGGTTGTTCATCTCGTGGTTCCGCTAACGGCTGGATTTTACCTTTTGTTTTTAGTCGGCAATGCCTCTTGTGTTCTTGCAATCTGTGTAGGTTACCATTCTTTGTGTTGTGGCCGATATAAACATGTCCCAAACTGCAAGGGATGCGCTATATAACGGCAGGAAGTACTTAACGGAATCTCTTGTATCTCTTGGCTGGGCGCAGCGTATATTGCCTGATTTTTTGTTTTGGGCTTTGTAGGTTGCTAGATATGTTATATTTATTTAATATTAGACCAATTCCTAACCGCTCATAGTCTTGATATATGGTAGGTACACCTTACCCTTTGCCTCCTCCTTGTTTCCCGTTTTCGGATTGTATTTATTGGGATTTATGGCTCGGCGAAAATCTTTTTGCTGTATCCATTGGATTGAAACGCTGCTTGGAGATGATTAATTTCTTCTTGTAGATACTGTGGTTCCGAAATCCTTTTGGCTCGTTCCACCAGGGTTTTAATTATTCCGCGTTTTTGTCTGGATGATGGTTGGACCGCTTATGTAGGTATCTGTCTGTGTGAGTCTTTTTCCTGTATACTTGTGTCCAAGTGTCATGTCTTGGTTTCGAATTACTAAAACATCCAAAAACGGTAGACTGTTGTTCTCTTCTCTTTCCAGGGTGAATTGGATGCTGGACAAATGCCATTTAAATGTTGCCTGCATTTATCACAAGTTCTTCTTCATCATGCTCCCAAATGACGAATGGTGTCATCCACATATCTCACGCCAAACTGAAGGTCTTAGTGTAGCATTCTCCAAGGCCTGTTTTTCAAATTGTCCATGTAAAAATTGGCTATTACGGGGCTTATGGACTTCCCATGGCCACGCCATCTATTTGCTCGTAGAATATTCCTCCCCATTGGAAATACGTTTCTGTGAGGCATATGTTATACAGCGCTACTATGTCTGGGGGAAAGAGTTCTTGCAAGTATGTCATAGTGTCTGGTATAGGTATCTTAGTAAATAAAGAAACCACATCGAAGCTCATTATTTTATCGTTTGGCTTGAGTTTCAGAGCGTCTATTTTTTCTATGAAGTGCGTGGAGTCTTTTACAAACGTGTCAGTTTTTCCAATATACGGTTTCAATAGTGAGGCGAGAAACTTGGCGAGTTCATATGTAGGTGATCCAATGGCCGAAACAATAGGTCTGAGTGGTGTTCCTTCCTTGTGTATCTTTGGTAAAGATAAGCCTACAGTTATACATACATCATAATGTTTTTTTTTTTTTAAACTTTCACAGGGAAAGAATACTATGAGAATTTAAGAATTAAATAATGTTTTATTAACCTTTTTTTATATAGGAATTATCACTGTGAGGTTCAATCAATATTAAATTAAAAGATTCTTACCTCTCCTCGCAGTAGCTGCTCATGCTTGGTACGAAAAACATCGAATTGAATCAAAAGCTAGTCTAATTAAAACAAATAGAGACACCTAAGGAACTTACAGTTTGGGAAAAGATCCACATTCAGAAAACAAAGGAAACTTATGAACTTCGAAGTTCCCGCAAATTTTGACCTTATCAAGAGGTTCATCGGTCCACCAACAGAGGGAAGAAGAAGTTGGTTCTTCCGAGCGACATAACACCGGTCAACAACAGTGTACTGAAGATGGGCCTGCTATAGGCCTGAAATCGCGATCTACTTAACAGAATAATGTGAGGAGAGGTAAGAATCTTTTAATTTAATATTTAATGTTTTTATTACCTCACCTCATATCTTTTTTCTTCTATACTGCAGTTTTGGAGCTTATCTCCATCATCAGTAGCCTCTGGTCGACCGGTGTTATGTCGTTTCAATGAATTTCGAAACTCCCCGCAAATTTTGACCTGATCCTGAGGTTCATCGGTCCCACCGATAGAAGTATGAAGAAACCGCCAAGAAACAACATAACACCGGTCCGAACGAGGCTACTGACGATGGAGATAAGCTCTGAAACTGCAGTATAGAAGGAAAAGGATATGAGGTGAGGTAATAAAAACATTAATTCAATTGATCTTGATGAAGATTTTTGGGCTGTAGGCCGTGGTCGTGAGGCTTGTAGTTCCCCAATGTTTCGCCAGAGACTGCGTCTGGCATCTTCAAGAGTTGTCTTGAGACTCAACCCTTGAGAATGCCAGACACAGTCTCTGGCAAAATGTCGGGGAACTACAAGCCTCACGACCACCGCCTACAGCCCGAAAATCTTCATCAAGGTCATCATAGCAACTCCGGCTGTGAAAGTCTACGTGAATACATTAATTTAATTCTTTTATTATTAATTTAATTCTTATCATAATGTTTATTTCCCAACATAATTTAAACATAAATTGATGTGTATTTCTAGTCTTCGTGATGATTCAGAGGCAGCAGCATTCGATTCCCAGAGTTCAAGTCTGATCAAACTGAATAATGGCACCATTTTGTACCTTAGAGAAGTTAATAAGTTCCTAGCTTTAGTATGTATCCTCCGTGAAGACAACTTCGACAGACAAGGTATGTAATCATTGTAATTTAAACTTATGTGATACACAGTGGCTTTAAAAGATTTCTAGCAATTTCATCCTTCTTCTTCGTCATCATCATCGTCATCATCATCATAGTTGGCATAACAGCCTTCTTTGGGCCACAGCCTTCCTCTGAAGTTCTCGCCAAGTTTTCTCTGTCAAGGCCCAACACTTTTAGTGGATTTAATTATTTTTTGAGCAGTCTGGCCATTCACACTTCATTAGATTTCTCAACAGTTTGTTTTACAAGGGTGGGGCTGTCAACCCCATGCCCCAATTCCCAGCCTGGAGGACCAGGACTCTTTAGTCAGGGTTACCATATCTTAGCCGATTGAACCCAGTTTTATTGCACAGGGTTACTCGCCCATACCCATCCTTTACAGGTTGATTTGCTGACACACTGGCAGTTAGTCTGCCAGCTAAAGGATCTTGGATTTTATTTGGCTTCAAGTACACTTCCCGAAATGCACTTTTGTCATTAGGGAGCACAAAAGTACTCTTCAGCGGCAGAGTTTTTAAAATTCAACTCTTCCGAGAATCGAACTGTGCCCACAAGTTGAGAGGCAGACCTACTAACCCATGTGCCACCCAATGGGAATTTCAACCTTGGTTGAATTATATTGCCTGTCTCTACCCATACATTCCCATGTGGGACAAGGGTGGTTTCTTGCAGTATTACATAATCATCAAAATAGCACTACAGCCGATTAAGTGCCTCAACTTTGTTTAGAACTCTTCACCTAGTTGATCTTTCGGCTAAACTAGTGTTGACGATCACTTATGAATCTTGAAATGGATTACTAGTTACTAACCATATTGATAATTATTATATTTGAAGAGAAAAATTTTCGCCCAGACCGAGACTCGAACCCGGTACCTTTGGCTTGCTGGGCCAAATGCTCTACCAACTGAGCTACTGGGCGAGTTCTGATCTAGAAGCAAATTTCTCTCTTATATACGTTGTAATTCCCAGCATCAAATGCTATGAAGCCTTTGCTTCTATCTTTGCAAATGGCAGCTTCTTAGTTAAGAAGACATTTATTGGGAATTTAAACACTACTTTATAAAGCCAGTAGGGCGTCTATTGATGTTTTTATTATTAATTTAACACTTCTCACTGAAAGATAAATTATATTTGAAGAGAAACATTTTTGCCCAGACCGAGACTCGAACCCAGGACCTTTGGCTTGCCGGGCCAAATTCTCTGTTCAAAGAATGAAAGATGAACACATACCAAAAATTATACTTAATTACAAACCAAAAGGAGATAGGAATGTTGGTAGACCGAAAAAAGAGATGGATCCAACTTTTTGAATGAGAATCTTTGAGACCGGAACAAGCCACAAGAGCTTAATCTGTGATTGTTGATGATGATGATACAAAAAGGAAACATACTTAGGACTTTTATATCCTGAAAAATGTCTGCTGTTCTAGCTCAGGTGGAGCATGCCTGCCCTGACTAGCGGATCCGAGTTCGATATCCAGCAGGGTTGGAAATTTTAATTGTAAAATTTTCAATCTCGGGCCAGGAGGAACAGTGATGTACAATTTTTAATCACTAATTGTGCACCAGTCGAGTGGTTTAAGGCATGATGCCTTGGTGCAGAGCTATGAAACTTGTTCTGGTTTGAGTCTTCATGGAGAAAGAAATTTTCTCATGGAATATCGGCCAGTATGGGTCTGGAGCTCAGCCAGCATCTTGAGGAATTTGGGTAGCTGCAATGAGAAACAGCTCCAGATTGAGAAACCAAGCTATAATGGCTGAGGGGCCCGACCACAAGACACCTGTATATTGGTTGAATGACTGTCCATCTCTCTGATTAACATATGTGGATGTGAGGCCAGCAGCTGGTTGGTAGATCAAGGTCCTTCTAGGCCTGTTGCCTGTGGAGGGGAGTTGTATATCAGATGCCTGCATTAAAATGCATGAGAAATTAACTTTTAAGAATTAACACTATGAGGTATTATTTAAGTAAAATTTTATCACCTCATCTCATGTTCTTATTCTTCTTAGACTGGTTTTGGGATCTTCTTTGATTCCATCCTCAGTATTTTTCACAACTGTTATGCCATCTTAAAGAGTTGCCTCTGTTCCCTTTGTTGGTAGACTGAAGAACCTCAAAATCAAATAATTTTTTAATATAATAAATTTGGGAATTTTTAACATTGAGGTTTTATTGATAAGAATCAAATGAATCGTGAATTCTTCTTACCTCTCACTTCTAGTATTTTTAAACACAGCACTGCAGTATCGGCGACCATCGTCACCATCATCAGTGAAAACAGCTGATGATGGTGACAATGGTCCGCCGATACTGCGGTGCTGTGTTTAAAAAGAAGTAGAAGTATGAGGTAAGAAGAATTCACGATTCATTTGATTCTTATCAAATCATTTTGCCCGGGAATTAATGAACTTCAAATTCTCGGAGAAAATTATTTGATTTCAAAGTTCTTCAATCTACCAACAGAGGGAACAAGAGGTGACTCCTCAAGACGACATAACAGTGACCATGAAAATACTGAGAATGGAACTGATGATGGTCCTGAAACTAGTCAAAGAAGAGAAGAAGAAGAAAAAAATGAGGTAAAGTGATAAAATTTTATTTAAATAAATACCTTAAGAAAATTTGTTTGTCCATGGGAACTTGAACTAGTACAGATCCCATAGTTCTGCATCATGCTTTAAAACCGCTTGGCTATGGCATATGATGACCTTTCGCAGGAGCTCCTCATTTTTCTCTCTCTCCATACCCACTCTCAACCAATTTTTTCCTCCAATCTTCCCAACATTCTGTGAGGTACAGTCCTTCCTTCTATTTTTGGGCCTTCCCATCCCTCTTGTCTCTTCCGATATCATTGTACATATATTCTTCACTTCTCTATCCTCATTCATTCTTTGTAGCTGTCCTGCCCATTTCAGCAGCTGTTAATTTTGATTGTTCATTGTTCAGATAATAATCCCCTTTATTCTTAACATTACAGGTATCATTGATTATAATTTCTTGTGCTTCCGTGAAGCTATACAGCAAGTATTTGAGCTTCGAAACAAGAGTCAGATGCTGCTAGCTCCAAATTCAAATCATCATTCTAACATTATCAACAGTCAGAACACAACTGTGAACTCAGAAACGCAAAACTCAACGCTTAATTCAACGACAGTTCAGAATTGAAGATGAGAGGAATGAACCTCTGGTGAGTTTTTGTTAAGCAGATCTCACTGACTTGCCATTTGAAGAACATTTTGAGATATCCTTAAAGTCCTTAGGCATAGATATTCTCAGGACATGGTACGTATTCGAGGGAAGATTCATAAAGGAAATAAAAAAGAAAAAAAGGTATGAAAGAAGTTTTAATTTGATATTTGAATTACATTGACAATTTTTTGTGATTGAAGATTTGTAGCTTTTTTAGTACTGGTTATCAATTGTCTTTTGCCTGAGAATTAGCTGAGTGAAATTGGAATTAAAGCTGAGAGGAAAGCCAAGGAGATAGGATGGCCAAAATATTGAGTTTTCAATTCCAATTTTACTCCTGATTTACTGAAAAAAATATAATTAAAATCCTTGTGATATTAATGAGAGTTACGTTATAAAAATCTGCTTTATATAGTACAGTAAGACTCTGTTAATCCAGAAAAATTGTGGTTGAGAGTTGTCCATTTTACGAGATTACAAAGAATCATTTGTTGAAGAGAATATTTTTTTCCTCTGTTGGGATTTGAATCTAAGTTCTCTAGTTTACACACTAGCATGCAATTTCTGCTTCTAAGGCTTCTTATTCAGACACAAATTTTTCTCTTTTTGTATGAGCCTGAGTAGCACAAGTGGTTAATGCACTAGTATGTAAAACTAGTATTCTTGGGTTCAAATTCCAGTTCAGGCAAAACATTTTCTTTTCAGAAAACTTTTTATCAATCAATCTGAGTATATAAATTTACATACAACATCAAATAGAAAGATCATTATGGGAATAATTTTTTCTTTTTATACATCTGAAAAAGTTTTTCCGAGGCTTCTGATCAGAAATTGTAGCCATTAACTGTTTTCCTCGTAGTGAGAGCTGGTCCACTACCAAAACTCCCAACCTGTAGAACCAATCTAGTTTAGGTTCACCCAGGATACCTTATTTCTCTGGTACTCACTATTTCTGTTGAGTCTTTCCTTATCCATTATCTGTGGAGGTGCCCGATGGGGACTAGACACAAAGATGCCCTTGATTGAGAAGGCAGCTTCAGTGCAAAATTCCTGAATATATACAATAGTGAATTTTTAGAAATTAACACTATGAGATATTATTTACTTTTAAGATTTTTTTTTGAGTTGATAAAATTTTATTAAAATAAATAATAGTGATTTCAAATTTATAACACTGTCCCCCCCCATACCTTTAATGGAGTATAAATTAAACAAGATTTACTGTATTATTTAGCTAGGAGAATTTAAGCCAGTGATAAAGTTGCTCTCTTCATTTATTTGTCTCATGTTTTTATCAGTTTTTGAATACAGAAAGAACTAGTCAAACTTTTATAATGTATACATATGCAATATTTAGTTAAATTCAGTTATTATTAAAATAATAAAAGATATTGATGTAATTTATATTTTTAAGAAGTAATGCTATGAGGTTTTATTTAATAATAATCATTAAATTAATATTTTATGCCTCACCTCATATTTTGTATCTTTTTCAGGACTAATTTCAAGGAAATATTTTTTCCTTATTTTCGTCTGACTATTGATTTGATGGTTGGTATCCCTGTGGGTCTACTCTTCATCTCTCTACCGTCAACAGAAGGAGGAAGAATAGGCCTATTGAAATACCAACCGTCAAATCAACAGTCAGAATGCATCAACAATGTTGTGTAGTTGCAAAAAAAACTATAGTCTGCAGAATTAAAAAAAATGAGATGAGTCAAAATACGTTGCTCATAGTAATTAGTCAGATGCCAATTGAAATGAGGAAAAAATTGCCTTGAAACTAGTCGTGGAAAAGATACAAAATATGAGGTGAGGTGTAAAATCAGATTCATTTATTGATTGATATATATTTATGTAACTTATGTTTAAGGCTGTGGAATTTATCAGTAGTAGAATATAGAAAAAATAGCATTTCTAACATCTATTTTTGAAAACTTTTGAACTATATTTATAATATACTTTTGGCATTGATGATGGAAAATTGTAGAGTAATAATTGGAATTTCTGAATTAAAGTTCTGATAAAACTAAAAAATATACCATATATGCCAATATACTCTAGAAATACCTTATGTTGTAAGTCACTGTTTATATATGTATTTCTAAAGGTTGGCAACTAATTATCATCAATGCTAAAATAAAAGCTATACATTTTTAAAAAAGCAGTGTTGTTAATAGATTCTAAAGCAGCAAAGTAAACATAACCAACCACTTCAAAATTAATTGTGAAAATAAGGAAATTAATTAAACATACATCTAGGTTAATAAATTAATGTGTTATGGATACAGGACGCGCCGTAGCATAGTGGTTAAGGCACTGCGTTACAAGCCGGAAGGTCGAGGATTCGAGTCCCGTGGGGTCAGGATTTTTAAACTAACCCAAACCTTCTGGCGGCACTATAGTTCTGGGATCGATTCAGCCTCAATTGAAATGAGTACCAGACGCTTGTTCTGGGGATAAAGGCAGCCGTCACGCAGGGCTGACAACCCAGTTGACATCAAATGCCGATTGTCTAGAAGAAGTGGGAGCCTTTACCTCCTACTACCCGAAGGGCCTCCTGAGGCCTGTAGTGGGATCACTTTACTTTATTATGGATACAATCTATGTGGGAGTAGTAAGAAATGAGAAAGCTGATACTCTTGCCAAAAAAGAACAGATATATTACCAGATAAAGCACCAATAAGTTTTTAAAAAAACTGCAAAAAGGCTAATAAATAAAACTGTTGACAATTTTTTTAGAAAATGTAAATCAAATTTCAAGCGATTTTAGTGAATAGGTTGCAATCAAGACAGAATTATAAAACTATTTTACATAGGCCATACATGAAACAACAAAAAGTAAATTTTATAATAAAGAGAAAAATTTCTGCTGAAACTGGGAATTGAATCCCAGTCCTTCAGCTGTCTGTGCTGATGCTCTGGCCACTCAGCTATTCAGCCGTTCATTACCAGTAGTGGCTCATGCTTAAACTCGGGTATATTACTTATTTAGGAATTCTCACTATGAGGTATATTCTATATTGTTCTAAGAACAATATGAGGTGAGTGATAAAAAATATTATACTACCTTAATCGGGTATATTACTCTTAAAATTAGCTTTAAAATTAAGTTAATATAGTGCATAAAACATTGAAAGACTCGTATACCATCAGAATGACCTAAACATGTTGCACAGAAAGAGAAAAAACATAATTCCATTCCATTGACTCAGTTTAACTTCTCACCTTTTAAGTATTTTTATGTGACACATGCCATCCGGGCCTTACAGTGTTATGGATAACAAACATACCTTTTTGACCACACAGGACATGGAGGACCTCTGCAAATAAGTAGAGATCCGTGTAATTTGCGAGTTGCAATAATGCAAAATGCTCTAATTTTGCCATTTTCTTGTACCATTTCTAAACTCCACTTCTCATAACCTCAAAAAAAGTATTTTTGAATCACAAAATCCTATGATAATGCAAAATAACACCGAAATTTAAAATTTTCAATGAATTCCAGACATTTTTTTCTTCTATTCGCGAAATTTTCATAGTGCATTTTTAAACATTTCGGATTCCATCTTCTTTTTAACTGCCATATCTGATTGTGCCATATCTGCTTCCTCCATGCAGTCTTGCAAAGAAAAATGGTTGCAAAAAATCAAGAAAGAAAATTAAATATAATAAATTAAAAGGATATGCTACGTGCTCTCAGTATAACAATAATTGAAGACTTTTAAAAATCAACTTATTTGGTTCCACCAGAATTCAATTGTTTGCAAAATTCAAAATGTTGGACGTTCAGATACCACCAGGTTTCATGTTTCAGTCATGTCACCTCACCTCTCGTGCACATGCAAGCCAGCAAACTGATATGCTGGGGGTTCATACACAGAAAACACACCTGCTTACTTCTAAAGCTTGTCTATGTGAGATCTCTATGACAGAAATACATTCCTAATTCTAAATATCTGGATATTTTAGGGAATCATTGAAAAAGATACAAGGATGATGTTATTCACCATTACAACTATTTACTTTCTTCATAAGTTCATTTTTTTAGGGGTTCAGGGAACCATACAACATATAAAAATGTACAGTCTCTGATTCATACCCATTCACGCAGAAACTTTCCTCTTATAACTTCTCTCTCTTTAATCCCTAAACTGTGTACAATAATTTATTTTTATCATAGAAGTAAATTTAAGCTGTATTTAAATTCTATGTCTTCTTAAATTAGAAGCTACCCATTGCATTGTGAATAATGATTCACCGTTCAGGAGTTAGGGATTAAAGTGAAAGAAGTTATAAGAGGAAGGTTTCTACTTGATTGGGTACAAATGCCTGAATAGCTCACTGGTCAGAGCATTCAGCACTAGAGAACTGAAGGTACAGGGTTCAGTTCCCTGTGCAGGTGGGTATTTTTTCTTTACTATAAAATGAACTAGTTTAGCAGCATATAATAATTTTTAAAAATCATCGGAGAACATATTGTTTAAATAACTCACCTCATAGGATTCATGCTTCCATGATATCGCGATTTCAAACATAATCATGTTCATCGTCAGCCATAACTCCGACTGTTGTGTGAGGTGAGTTATTTAAACAATATGTTCTCCGATGATTTTTTAATGATTATACCTCATAATGTTTACTTCCCAACATTAATTAAATATATAATAATTTGTTTATATAAAAAATAGTAATTCTTTCATTATGGAAGAGTTGGATATAGAACCCATTCTTCACCATATTCAAAACTACCAGAACAACTGGATAGCCCATCTTCAATGAATGCAGTCTCATAGAATTCCAAAAGCCATGCTTCATTACTGCCCCCAAGGCAAAAGATCGCTGGGACGTTCAAAAAAGCGCTGGATGGAAAATTCCTCTTTGAGACCGTAACAGGCCACATGGCCTAATACTTGCATGGATGATGATGATACTTCTTTCAGACTCTAATCAGCAATAGAAAACCATCATAAACTATATCAATAAAACTAATGAAATTAAGAAAATCAAGTACTATGTTGCAGCTGAACAAAGACTAGAAAAATAAGAACTGTTAGAAAACAAAGCCTACCAGAACATTAAAGACCAGATATCCTCACCATGCCAAGGAAACTGCGGCGCCCATTTTTAAACTGAAAACTAAACATAATGTCAGTTGAAAATGAGAGAGATGGTTTTTTTGAAAACTAGTTCTCGTGTTTAAAGAAACATGAAATAGGAGGTAAGATGTAAAAATGTGTGTTTAATCTTTCTTCACTCACCTCATACTTTTAATAAACCTCATAGTGTTATTTCCTATCTACATAACTTAATAAAGTTGGCTATCAAGTCATAGGTAAACAAGAATAACGCAAACAACTGAAACAAGATGGCAGCTTCAAAAATACAACATTTCAACGAACATTTTTCGAAAACTAAAATAGAAATTAAAAGATACTTGAAATTAAAAGAACTTAGAAACAAAAGAGCTGCAGATATCAAATTCAATCAACGAATGTTTAGAAAAGAATATTAAGAAGTATGAGGTGAGTGAAGAAAGATTAAACAATATTAAAATAAACCTCATAGTGTTATTTCCTACTACATAACTTAAGATGTAAAAATGACTTATTAATTTACGAATTAAGAACCTCATAATGTTATTTCCCATTTTTAACTGTGAATGATTTCCTTTGCCAAGCAACTATTAAAGATAAACTGCCTACCTACACCTGTGTGCAGCTTACGTGATGAAGACACTACGATGAACAGAAGCCACCTAGAGGTATGATAAATAACAGTCTAGCAGCACTATGTTGGGAAGCCAGGAGGGAAATGATGCAGATTGAATACTCCAGTGCCATTGGACAACAATTGGTCTAGGTGATAAAGTTTAGATTGGAATAAAAGTTAAATGGGACTGGGTACTGGGAGAAAAACAAAACCAGACTGGGAATCTGGGAGCCGATGTTGAGGGGGGGGCCAATATCTGTAATGGGAGACTTCAACATGAATAGTGATTTAGGTTTAGGTTTTAGGAAGTAATATTTTGAGAATAGTTAAGCTTATCTGTGAGGAAGATTCATACAGTATTGTTCAACTACGTTGGAACCGTCCAATACAGACTGCAAGTCAGAAGATTGGGGTGTGGGTTCTAGTCCAGTAGGGGGGGTCAGCTGTGTGGTAAACGTTGACTAAATCTTCTGTCGAGTGGGCAGCATCTACCCTGGGGTCGACGTTAACATTTAAGCGGGAAAATGAGTACCATACTGTATTCTCAGTGTAAAGGTGGCCATTATGCAAGTCTGACAACCCGACTAGCATCTTGTCCTGATTGTCTAGAAAGACAGTAGCCTTAACCTCCTACTACCCCAAGACTGTAGTGGGATCACTTTACCTTTTCTCTCTTTCTTATAATTATTTTTATTCATATATATATTGCAACCAATTTGTGTAAAGGTAAAGTGATCCACAACAGGCCTCAGGAGGCCTTTGGGTAGTAGGAGGTTAAGGCTCCCCACTTTTCTAGACAATCGGCACTTGAAGTCAGCCGGGTTGTCAGCCCTGCGTGACGGCCGCCTTTACCCCAGAACAAGCGTCTGGTACTCATTTCTGTTAGAGGCTGAGTCGACCCCAGGGCCATAGTGCCGCCAGAGGGTTTGGGTCAGTTTAAAAATCCTGACCCCAACGGGACTTGAACCCTCGACCCTTCGGCTTGTAGCTCAGTGCTTAACCACTACGCTACGGCGTGCCCCACCAATTTGTGTAGTGAATGATATTTCACTACCATGGGTAGAGAGATCAAGAGAGAAGTTTGTGATTGAATGAGAAGGAAGCCTGAATAGCTCAGTGGTGGAGGATCAGCGCATAAACCTGAAGGTTTGAGGTTCAATTCCTGAATCAGGCAGAAATTTTTCTCTCTACCATTGATTACAATAACTTAGCTGTTTATATTAATTAATTTATTTTTATCATTGTAATAGCTTCAGCTTCTTAATGTTAATTTGCATAAATAAAAAATTCTAATGGGAAGTAACACTGTGAGAATCAACATTTTTTAAATAATAAATAACAAATAAAATTCAAACAATGAAAACAATTGAAACAATACATCACACTACAAACTAATAGTAAGAAGAAAGAAAAACAATTCAAGTTATTTACTTAGTGTCCTGAAACACAAAAAAATTTAAGAAAATATTTATCAAATTCTATATTACATTAGTGCTTGTAAACAAATTCACCCAGGGTAATCTTCTAGAAACAAATAAGAAAAATAAATAAATTAATGAGTCATTTTAACATCTTACCTCATATTTCATGTTTTATCAAACACGGTAACTATAGTTTTCAAATGATCTTGTCATTCATTTTCAACCGCCATTATGACTGACAAGATCATTTGAAAACTATAGTTACCGTGTTTGATAAAACATGAAATATGAGGTAAGATGTTAAATGACTCATTAATTTATTAATTAGAACCTCATAATGTGTTTCCCAAATTTTAACTTTGAATAAGAAAAAATAAAACTCAATAGTAAAAAATCTGGAATTTACCAAATTAGATGCAATGACTGCAATAAAATATTCATAGGAAAAACTAGAAGAAATCTGGATACCTGTACTAAAGAACACTTTGGAAATATAAAAATGGTGAATTTGAAAAATCAGCGATTGCAAGATCATAGTTTGATACAGAATCACATAATTGGAAAAGAAACTAAACTATTAAAACATTTGGAGAAATCTGTGAAACTGATAGTTTGGAAAAAAGATATACATTCAGATGAACAAATACAGGTCCATGAATTTTGAAGTTCCAGCAAGCAAGATTTGATTTGAAGTACATCTATGGATGCTGGTGTTGAAGACTTCTCAAAAGTCGGAGTTTAGCTGATGATGGAGATGATTGTCTGAAACTAGTCATGTTGGAAACACCACATTTTATGAGGTGAGGTATAAAAAAATTTCCGATTCAATTGTGTAATTTAATTTACTTAGTTGATCATTATTTGTTTTTTTTGGCTCATTAGTCTGCCATTTCGTGTTATGATATGCATTGTATATGTACCAGCTTATTTAATCCATTTAATAATGCCAATAGTTTATGGAATTCAGTGATAATTGAATAATCAGATGTTAGGTTGCCAGCAATTGCTTGTATTGCTGCATTAGAGTCTCTACTGAATAATACAATACTGAATCCAATGTTCTCTAAATGTTAGAATTAACATGGATATACAGAAATAATAATAAAAAACTTAGAAATAGGAAGCATCATTTGGTACAGGGGTCTCAAACGTGTGCCATGCCACACTAATGCGCTGTAAAATTGCTTGACTATGCCACAGATAAAAAGAAATGAGGAAGTTGAACAGATAAAAGTAGAGTACATGTTACTGAGCATAAACAATAGCTCAAAATTAATGTTATATCAATATTACGCTCTATTGCAGTTCAGTGCAAAATATATGCTTATTTAATTTTGCATAATTTTCACTTATTAGAAATAACTTCAAAATTCCTCTAAAATAGGCTGCAAAATTTTTCACATTAGTGATGTGCTGCTAAATTCAGCACAGCAAAACTGGTGTGCTCCAATTAGAAAAAGTTTGAGAACCTCTGATTTTGATTATATATTCATCAAATTTGAGTAGTTACTTCAATGTCAATATATATTCTGTATTAAAAATTACAGTGTCAACGCGCCATAGCTGATGGTTAAGACAAGAAGACTTGGGTGCAGAGCCATAGGACTTGCAGTGGTTTGAGTCCACATGGGGGAAGAATTTTCTCATGGTATTTCGGCCAGTATGGGACCGGTGCCCTACCAGCATCATGAGACATTTGGGTAGCTACAATATGTAGCGACTCCAGGTTGAGAAGACAAGCTATAACTGCTGGGGGACCTGACCCACATGTCACCCCTACACTGGCCTCGATTATCGTCTACCTCTGTGATAACACATGTGGATGTGAGGCCAGCAGCCGGATAGTAGACCAAGGGCCTTCTAGGCTTGTCGCGCTTGGAGTTTTTTTAAAAAATACAGTAATATTCAAAATGGAACTATATATATTTTTTGTTTTTTTATCATGTCTTGTATATGTTGTGAGAGTGGATAAAATCTGTGTCTAAGGATTTTTTGGACACAACGTGTAGATATGTGAGAAGAGAGAAGTGATTGTTACACATTTTAAAATTGTCATTATTTTGTATTTTAAAAGTTTTGATTAATTTTTATATTAAAATTATATTGAAGCAGAAAATCAGAAATCTGCTAACTTCAACCTTTTAATGAAGTCTGAAACAGAAATATAACTTAAACTTCAAAAAAGAAAAACTTGCTGCTCCAACAAAAAATCCCTTAAATATCATCAGATTAAAAGTTATAAAATCTAGCTGGTTATAGAATTTACTCCATGCAATATCAGCTAATTACGAACACAATATTTAAATTAATGCCCTCGGCAATGTTTTGGTATGAAATAGATACAAGTAAAGAGAAAAATTTCATTATATTACATCTTCTTAGTGGAAGGAACTGTGTTGTAATGTGAATAGAAGTTCACTACTAGAGGTCATGGGGATTTATTATAAAATTATAATAGGAATAATGAAGATACTTGGTCTGTATATTCTTATCTCTTATGGTTGTTTTTGTTGAACATATGTTTCAAGGCTTGTGAGCCCAATCGTCGGCGAGGTATAGTCTCTGTAATCTGACAAAAACCACCATAAGAGGTAAGAATATACAGACCAAATATCTTCGTTATTAAATAAACCTCTTAATGTTTTTATATTAATTTAACACTTCTCACTGAAGGATAAATTATATTTGAAGAGAAAAATTAATAATAAAAACATCAATAGAAGCCCTACTGGCTTTATGAAGTAGTGTTAAATTCCCAATTAATGTCTTCTTAACTAAGAGCCCGCCATATGCAAAGTTAGAAGCAATGGTTTCAAAGCATTGGCGCGAGGGAATTACAACGTATAAAGAGAAAAATTTGCGTCTAGATCGCAGGTCGCCTCGGTAAGCTCAGTTGGTAGAGCATTTGGCCCAGAAAGCCAAAGGTCCCGGGTTCGAGTCCGGTCTAGGCGAAAAATTTTCTCTTCAATATAAACCTCTTAATGTTACTTCCTGTTGTATATAAAAAAAAACAAATTACAATAGGAACTTATATGTGGTTCTTCTTAACAAATAAGGTGAGTGTGTTGCATCTTCCTCATAAAAGTTGAGTTATTTTAGGACATGTAAAATCACATCTTACCTCAAAGTTGAGTTCTTTTAGTTCAGGTTTCAAAACACTAACTGAACTATTATGAGGTAAGATGCAACAGACCGCCATATTTATGAAGAGAAAGATTTGTTTCTGCTCCTGGATTTGCTCCTGATTAATGTAACTGGTTAATGTGCCAGCACATAAAGCTGGAGATCATGGGTTCAAATCCCGGATCAGGCAGACATTTTTTCTCTTTAGTTGTATTAACTATTGGTTACAAAAAACCATACCTAAGTGCATTAATTTCAGTATTATGTTTCCTATAGAAATCAGAAAATGACAAATAGGTTCATTGCATATAAGAGACACTTAGGGCAGAATTCATGAGACCATCTTTATGCAAATACCGGTTTTATGAATACTCTCTAGTCATAGAGAGGGAGAAAGAGTCCCTCTTGCATAAAGATGGTTTCATGAATTCTGCCCTTAGTAGGCAACAAAAGTTTTACTAGGTTGGGAAAGGCCAATTAAATTTTGCTCATAGGCCCTAATTTAGGCTTGATGTTCTTTTTTTAACGAGTTCAAAACTCTTTAGACTTGTGACACATGACTTAAAGTCTCTTCCAGAGACTTGTCTCTTGGATTTTTCCATCTTAATTAATCTATCAAACTCAGGCAGATTTGAACCTGGACCAAAGGCAAGGAAGTTAATTTCTAGACCACTGAGACAGATCTTCCAAGATAAGGATCATCCTATATTATAACTTGACCAAAGTCTCGTTAAATAAAATATTAACAGAATTATATTATCAAACAGAGTAGATCTTAAACCAGAGAGATAGAACATTTCTGAATGATACCAGGTCATGATTGCTAGACTTCCATATCTATTCAGAATAGTCATATATCTTTCTCCACAGTGTGCTTTGTGTAACATTCTTCTTTTTAATAAAATCCATAATGGGAAGTAATGCTATGAGGCAAATTATCAATATTATATAATTGAATTGTCGACCACAGTGGACTAGTGGTTATGTTCTTTGCCTCTGGTTCTGAGGGCTGCAGATTTTCTGAATATGAAAAACAAGAAAGAAAAAACTTATGAACTTCAAAATTCCGTGGATTCTGACCTGATCCGGAGGTTCATCGGTCCACCAACAGAGGGAATGAAAAGTGGTTCTTCTGATCGACATAACATCAGTCAGCATAAGTGTACTGAGGGTGGGGTTGCCAAGGCCCTGAAATCATGATTTATGTAGAAGATTAATTATGAGGAGAGGTATGAAACATTTTAATTTATCTTAAATTAGATCCCATAGTGATTTATTCCTTATAAAAGTTCAATCATTCTATTCATTTAACAATGTGTGTAACGAAACCATTATGGCCCAAGTCGTTAGACATTCATCCTTCACCTCTCGAACCCGAATTCGCATCTCACAAGAAGAATTTCAACCATTCCATGCCGAAACCTATCTTGAAATTTTTCCCAGAAAAGCAATTGTCATGTACCAAGGCTGTGTTCAAAAAAATTATCTGCTGCTTTTAATTGTATCTTCTTGTATCTTGTAAGCCCATGTTTCCCTTAACAGAGATTTAGGTGCTCTCCCCCTACAGGGAAGAATTTGAACCATACTAATTTAGTTACACTTGTTTTCGTACAGATGTCATTTGAGTGGTCCATGGTCAGCGTTCCACCTCATACTGACATCTAGGAAACAAGGTAGTACTAGGATGGGAAAATTCGGTTAAATTTTGCTTAGAGATCTTTTCATTCAGGCTTAAGGATATCTTTTACAAGCCTGAAAATCTTCAGACTTGGGACCCACGGTTTAAAGTCCCTCCCGGAGGACTTGCTCCTTGGATTTTTCCATCCTAAAAAAATCCATCGACCCTGTCCGGGTTTGAACCGCGACCCTCGGGACCAGAGGCAAGGAGCATAGCCACTAGTCCACCGCGGCCAATGCTTTTAATTGTAAGACACAGAAATAGAAGCCAGAATCCAGCAATGGCAACCCACTGTGCTAAAGCAGATGGATGTCATTCTCTTGAGTAGAGCAGTATGGATGCAACATGGGGGTAGGTAGTCTGGGTTTTCCAACCCACCAAGTCAGGAGTTGTATTATTTCCCTGTAGTTTAAATGAGAGATTTAGTGCTTGAATATAGTACTTTGTAGTTAAAGGTGGCAGATAATTATTTTGGATATGGCATTGGTACTTCACAATGCTTCTCTGGGAGAAATTTCAAAGTTGATTTCGGCATGCAATTGCAATACTTGAAAATTCCCTTGTCAGTGAGTTCATGTGAGATTTTTGGTGCATGAATGGGAGCCAGGGCGGGTTTTTGTCGGGGTTTCTCCTGTTTCCCCTTCCAAAAACTTTATTCAACCATTTCTCAACACTTATCCATTTAATTTCATTTCATGTCAATGTCATGGTTGCAAACAGGCCTGCTCAGTTGGCATCCTTATATCATTATTACAGAAAAAAGGACTTAATAACATGATACATGAATTGATTAGATACAAGGTTGATATAATGGCAGTTCAGGAGATGCAATTGTTGGGCCATGGAATCTTGAGGGGGGGGGGGGAAATAGACAATATATTATAGCTGTCATAAAAACCAAACATGAACTATGGAATATATTTATTGTGACAGGTAAAAACTATAAAAAATGTAATCAGTTTTAAAAACCAATCAATGAAAGAATATGTGTTTTACAAATTAGAGAAAGATTTCATAAATATTAATTAATAAATATCCATTCATTTACTGAAGATAGGATGAAGACATTAAAGATCAGTTCTCTGATGACCTTGTAAGGATTTATGATGCTTGCTCTAAATATTCTGTTAAAATTTGTGGGAAAAGAAGCTAGATCTAATATTGGTGAACATAGCTTACATAATGTTAGTAATGCCAATGGAGAATGATTAATTAATTCTGCATTAGTATATGAATTTGCATGTATTGCAAGTACCTCGTATAACATAGACTCCAATAATAGAGGCCTCATCTTTTCCCTCGACCTGGCGTTATGCTGGATATAAGAAGAGGATTTACAACTATCAGTTGTTGAAAGCTTGTTAAATAAAAATCCTAACTATATTTTTTTCCCACTTATTCAAATAATTGATACACAACTGTACTTACATAAAATTATAACCCATTATGTTGAAATAGTTTGTTGGAGTTAGTGAGTTTCTGATTTCTATTACAGTTATGACTTGTAGAGTGAACAGAAACACCTTGAGTTCTTCGCATCACTCTTTAAATTATTCATAGCTACATAAAATAGGTTGTGTTAATTATTTTGAGACAGGGGATATGACTTTATTGAATGTATATGTGTGTTGTATATATGTATGTATATATATATATTATATATATGATATGAAAAGAAAAATGAATGCTTGAGTCGGGATTTGAACCCGAGTCTCTAAACTCTGTATGTTTAGTGCTCTAACGAGCTGAGCTACCCAAGTATTCCAACACAAACATACATTTTTCTTAATATTTATTTTAGGAAGTTATATTTTGAGGTTATTTTAATTATATTATTTTTAGTCTGGACATCTTACTCAATATTAATGTTGATTTGTTCTTGAACATGTTTCAAAACAATTCTGTTTTATCGTCAGCATTCCCAGTCTGACGATTAAAACAGAATTGTGTTGAAACATGTTCAAGAACCAAAATCAACAGGACTAGTGATGTAAGATGTCCAGACTAAAAAATAATATAATACATTTTTCTTATATATGTAGTATTCTCAATTCACACAAGAGGTAGCGGAAAATAGTTCCGACTGACATCTTATGGCAACACATACAGTTAAGCAAATTTTTAAAGAGAATATTTACTTTATAGCAGTAACGCTTATATATTTAGATGTTATAACTATATTTTTGACATTGCCTTCATTGTCAAGTGTCAAAAATATAGTTATAATATATTATTATATATATATATTATATATTATTTATTTATTCATGGTTTATTATATGTTCATATTATGTAACAATAGGGCCTGGATATTAATGACCTTAAAATGTTAAAAAAATTACCTAAACATTCCTTCAAATTCCTTTTAACAAATGACCTAAACTGTAAAAAAAACCTAAGAAAATTATTAAATTTATAGTACTTAACTAATTACTAATTATGAATTTATTAATTAGAGATGGTCTAAGACTAAATAATGATTATTGATTGGGGTAACTATTTTAAAACAATTCATGTTCTTAGTACTAATATAAAATAATTAAAAATTAATAATTATCACGAGGCCAATCTCATTTCTAATAACACTAATATGAAAAGTTATTAACTAAAACATTACCTTAGTTGGCATCGCAATACATGATCTCAGTGAGCCATAAGTTATCAAAAAGTGAAGGATTGGTGGTTGTCAGCCAACACTATTTGATACAGGCTACGAGGTGTGATCAATAAGGTTCCGGAATGAGGCCATAAACACAACACAACACTTAAAGTTTCTATTCAACACTGGTGTCACACTCGAAAGTAGTCACCTTGGGAGTTGATACACTGGTCCCAGCACTTCTGCCAATGCTGGAAGTCGTCTTCTTTAAATGTGTCCAATGCCGTCTGCTATTCGGCGCTGGATGACATCAATGTCATCAAAACGATGTGCCTCGGAGCCGAATTTTTAGCTGTGGGAACAGGAAAAAGTCTGCTGGAGCCAGATCTGGAGAATAGGCTGGATGGGGAACATTACTCATCCTATTTTTGTCAAAAAACTGGCGGACAGAAATTGCTTTGTGCGCGGGCGCATTGTCGTGAGTGCAGGAACCAGTCACCAGTCCTCCATTTCTCTGGCCGTTTGCGTCGCACACTCTCCCTCAATCTTTGCAACACTTTGTTGTAGTACACTTGATTCCTTGTTTGACCCCGTGGTACAAATTCCTTATGCACATTCCATTAATGGCAAAAAAACAATCATCATGATTGACTTCACATTCGATTGGACTTGTCTGGCTTTCTTGGGGCGTGGAGATGCAGGACTCTTTCCATTGCGAAGACTGTTGTTTTAGTTTCTGGAATTGTAGCCATAAATCCATGTTTCATCACCAGTAATAACCTTTTCCATGAACCGTGGGTCATTTTTAAGCTGTTCTTTAAGATCTGTGCAGGCCAATCACACGACTTTCCTTTTGGTCATTTGAAAGGAGGCGGGGCACGACACTTCGCCAGCAATTCTTCGCATGTTCAAATCGTCTTTCAAAATGCTTTGAACACTTCCAAACGAGAGTGCTAGTGCAACAGACAGTTCTCGTATTGTAATGCGCCTATCATTTAATACCATTTCCCTCACTTGATCAATATTTTTATTGGTTTTGCTGGAAGTTGGTGCGCCCAGACGATTTTCATCCTTAACCGATGTCATGCCCCTTTTAAATTTCGAAAACCACTCAAAAATGCTTGAGATTTGCCCATTGCTTCCTCCCCCATAAGCTCTTCTTAACATTTCATATGTTTCTGTTGCAGTTTACCAAGTTTAAAGCAAAATTTGATGCATGTTCGTTTGTTCCTCGTAATCCCGCATTGTTGCTACACAGAGAAATCGCCGCATGCACAAAACATGTCTTCACTTCAGAGCTTCTACCAGCATACTGCAAGGGTCAGAGAAGGTCGCGTGACCCCTCAAATTCATCACAAGGAAATTCTGAGTGTACAACCTGGGTGAAAATTAAAAACTCCTCAATGGCATAATTGTTTTGAAGCCATTCCGGAAACTTATTGATTACACCTCGTATTTGATGCATTGTCTGAAACCCTTTATTTTGATCTAATGCAAATTTCAATTTCTGTCTAACTGCTTTTCCCAAAACTCTCCCATTTGCATTGTTTATACAATTTTCAGCATTATTGACTTTTCCAATGGCATACTCATTTTTCAAGTTACGGTTTCTGGCAAAATGCAAAATTTGATTTATGCCAAGCCAATTATTTACCTTCAATTTCACAATCAGAAAACAGGTCCTGTGCACTCCCAATTGCCTTAGAATTTGCCCTATCAAAGCTATTTGCTACCTCTCTCACTATCTGAAATTGTCACAATGGTATATGCATGCTGTCAATCACGTGCACCAAAGACTTTCTTTACTGTGAAGTTAGTCTATCTACTTCTGAAAATTTTGATCTGATCTCTGCGACTCTGTGAAAAGCATGGGCCAGACAGATAACATGCACTAGCTTACTGTAAAAGGATTTGATAGACTTCGCTGCCTTTATCATGTAAGGTGCTATGTCTGTTAGGAAGAGGAGCATGCTCACATGTTGTATTCCATTAGGCAACTGTCATCCTGCCTTCTACATGTTTTGTGAAAATAGTTCCACTGATCTGTAATGTTATGCCAAGGTAGTTGAATGAGTTTACAATCTTCTGTCTCTGGCTGCTGTTCTCCCACCCCTTCCATGTTTACTGTTTTCTCTCTGTTGAGCTGCAGCTTATTAAATTTAATTGTTCCCATAGCAACCAAAAATTAAATAAAACATAACATTTTACATGCAACCAAATAAAATAACTACTTTTTTTTTTAATTTTGTCGATGTCACACACTGTGAATAATGACTGAAAATTTTGTTACTTTTTTATAAAATATTAAATTTTATATCTTTGAATATTTTTTAGAAAAGAGTTTTTTTTTTCTATTGGTATCATGTATTACTTATCAAAAACCCTTTGTGCGTGTATATGTGTGTAATATATATATAATAATACTCTCAAACACACACACACACACACACCACCCCATGTCCGGGACCAACACTACCAATAAGAAATGATTATAAATAAAAAACTAATAAAGTTATCACAAGAGTCTGGATGTTAGGCATTTAAAAAATTCAAAATAGGCAGGCAAAAAGGCACTAAAAATCATTAATATAGGCACTATAAAATTAGAAATAGGCTATTAAAAAAATGGACTACAACATCCATTTTTACAGCCTTACGTAAAGAATATAAACATATGCTATCACATAGCATACAAAGATATCAGAGATGATTTTAGAGCTTGTTTGCCTTTTTACCAAAGAGCATATGTATGTTTTGCAGTGTGTACGTGCTGCGAAACATGGCACTTCTTCGTGCAATTCACTGAAATTTTACACACTTTGCAAAACTATTGAATCGTCACTTGAGAACATTTCCGCACCAAATTCTTTCATGAGTTTGTCTTACTGTTTACTGTTGTCCGTTCTTATGGTAAAGTAAAACAATTGTTCTTAAAAAAAAGAAAACATACACTTGTCGCACCACTTTGTCTTTGAAACACCTGTGTGTGAACGAGGACTACCAACATAAAAAATAATATTGCCAGTCACTTAAGGTTTCTATGCATTGATATGTGTCATGAAGTTTGTCCATTTCAATTGATTTCATTGAAATACTGAGTTAATTTCAAGCAAAATTGCAAATAGGCATTTATAGGCAATATAAGCTGAAATAGGCATTTATAGGCAAAGTTAACTTCATGGAAAACAACCGTAGGGTCGTTGATATGAACTTATATGAAGTCACTTTTACAATATTTATAATAAATAAATATAGGCATTTTTCCTAACATCCAGTCTCTAGTTATCACAATGTCGTTTGTTGCAAAACATAGATAAACTCAAACAAGATTTGTAGTGACAACAATCAAATTACATTAATTTCTCATTAATAACACAATGAATTTCTTCGTAAAGTGGTGTTCTCACAAGGGAACTGTCAACCATTACATGCCGAAACCTACCTTGAAATTTTTTCCCATAGAAGTGTTGTAATGTTCAAAGGCCATGTCCAAAAAATTATCTGCCATTTTTTAACTCCAAGACATTAAAATCCAGCACCAAATCTCTCACTTAAAGTATAGGGAAGTATTACAGTTTATGTATTGGCAGACTGGAAAACCCTCACTATCTGCAGTCCACGCTGCATCCTGCTTCATTCTACTCTGTGCTTAAATTCAGGCAGGGATGTACGTCTGTTAATGAATGAGTTGGAGAAAATGCTTTAACATCTCACCTCATAAAGTTGCATGTCATCACGATACCAGTTTCAAAAGTATAGTATTACTTTTATCTTCAGTCAAATTCCAGCTGTCGAAATTTTGCCCTTAACATCATCTTCATTAATGTAAATACCTCATAGTCTTTCCTCCCTGTAATTTTAATTAAATGTACATCTGTTTTCGTACAGTGGATTGCCATTTCTGGATTCTGGCTTCAATTTCTGTGCCTTGCACTTTAAAATGGCAGATAATTTTTTGTTCACAGCTTTGGTACATCACAGCGCCTCTTGAAGAAATTTCAAGGTGGGTTTCGGCATGCAATAGTTGACAGATCCCTTGTCAGATGAATGCATACCTCTGGGGTAGTCAACAGAACATAATTACTGATTATGGAAGTCCAAAAATGAACACGTAGTGCGGGAAATCCAACAACTTAGTCTAAGAACTTCTGTTGTGGATCTAGCTGATTTATGTCAAAAAGTTGTCGGTGCTTGTCAAACCATCACAAGGAAGATGCTTGAAAACACCTGGCATGAAGTTGAATATCGTCTGGACATTGTTCGAGCTACAAGAGGTGCTCTTGTGGAAATTTACTGACTACTTGTTAAGTTTATCAATGTTTTGCAACAAACTGCATTGTGATTGATGAATTTGTTAGTTTCTTTTAGGTATAATTTTTTTATCACTCACCGCATATTGTTCTTATTTGACTATAAACTAGTTTTGGAACATAGTTTCTGTTCCATCCTCAGTATCGTCATGACTTGTTCTGTAGTCTTGAAAAGCCATCCTTCGCTCTTTCCATTGGTTGACTGAAAAGCCTCGAAACCAGTCAGCCAATGGAAGGAGCGAAGGACGGCACTTCAAGATGACAGAACTACAGTCGTGACGATACTGAGGATGGAACAGAAATTATGTTCCAAAACTAGTTTATAGTCTAATAAGAAGAACAATATGAGGTGAGTAATCAAAAAATTCTACCTAAATGAATATACCTCATAGTGTGAATTCCTAAAATAAGTTGTTAGTTTCTGTTCTATTACAGTTTGTTATTGGTAATGTTGGTCCTGGACACCCTGTATATATTTGCACACACACTTATACCATGAAGATTGTATAAAAGTCACCTCTCCCAGTCACAAAGTAACCCTATTTTACAGTTTATATTGTTTTGTCAGATGTGTGAGATGTTTGATAAGAATGATGAATAAGTTGTATTGTTACATCTGTGGTTTTTATTTTAAATATGTAATAATGTTATATTTATATGCTAATATGTATTTTTTATTTGTAATTTATATTATTTTTATAGAGTCTGGATGATAACATATCTGTCAATAACCTTCAACAATATATTGAAATTTGTTATTGTTTACCATTTTTGTTGGTATATAAGCAGTGCTTTAGTTGGGGGATGGCATCTCTTGAAATATTTGGTGTCAATTTTTTAAAATGTATTTTCTTATAATTTACTATAACAATATTGCCAAAACCTTCTGTACATAGTTATTTTGTCAAAAATCTTTATAATTCTTGTTCTATATATAGTGTATAGTTTTTTTTTATGTTAACTTGTATAAAGATGAATACCCCAAATATTAGTTTTCCAACTAAAGCAGTGTAATATGCTCCCTAGATGCACTCTAAAAATGGCCATAATAAAGGAAATTTTCTGGAAAAAAAAGTAATCTTTTAAACAAGGAAAGTATAGCAATGCTTATGAGAAGGGACCACTTGGCAAGATTTGATTTAATGGCATTTTTGTCCTTGATATGTATTTTCCATAATAAAAGTGAAGAAGACTGGTTATTTAACATTTTAAAGGTTCAAAAGTAACAAGGACATTTATTTATGTAAAATTCAGTTCTACAGTACGGATGTTTAGAAATATGCTATACCGATATACAAATGTAATTTTTTTTTTTTACAAGCCCATGTTTTCCCTTTACAGAGATTTAGGCGCTCTCTCCCTACAGGGAAGAATTTGAACCATACTAATTTAGTTACAGGGGCACGCCGTAGCGTAGTGGTTAAGGCACTGCGCTACAAGCCGGAAGGTCGAGGGTTCAAGTCCCGGTGGGGTCAGGATTTTTAAACTGACTCAAACCTTCTGGCGGCACTATGGCCCTGGGGTCGACTCAGCCTCTAATGGAAATGAGTACCAGACGCTTGTTCTGGGGTAAAGGCGGCCGTCACGCAGGGCTGACAACCCGGCTGACATCAAGTGCCGATTGTCTAGAAATAGTGGGAGCCTTAACCTCCCACTACCCCAAGGGTCTCCTGAGGCCTGTAGTGGGAATACTTTACTTTAATTTAGTTACACTTGTTTTCGTATAGATGTCATTTTGAGTGGTCTGTGGTCAGCGTTCCGCCTCATACTGACATCTAGGAAACCAAGGTAGTACTAGGACGGGAAAAATTTGGTAAATTTTGTTTAGAGGCCTTTTCATTCACGCTTAAGGATTTTTTTACGAGCCTGAAAATCTTCAGACTCGGGACCCACGGCTTAAAGTCCCTCCCGGAGGACTTGCTCCTTGGATAATTACTAATATATTGGGAAGTTGCACTAATAACTTTCTTTTTCCCACATTCTCTTATGTATTTCTTCACTAATTACTTACATATAACTAATTTAACTCACTGGCACTATTGAACCTAGAGGTTCATGGCCATGTGGACATGTTTTTCTATATATCGCTAGCCTGCGTTAACGTTTTATAACTGAAGTAGGTTTTTTTCAAAGTCCAATATCTACTTCTATATATAGTTTGAGATATTAAGTAATTTATTACTACACATTATTGATAGTTATCCCATTTGGATAGATTTTTCTGAAAAAGATTCTAAATATTTTACTTTTAAAACGAGCATTAATTCATATATTGATAATTAGCTATGGCTTCTGAAAATCATGTATCTACAGCAGAATGAATAGATAATCTGGTTTTGAAAAAACGCACCACAATTGAGGATGTCACCCTAACAAAAGCATATGATTGAATATGGTGATCTGAAATAAATGAGATTTAAAGTTTAGTACACTAAATTTGAAGAGAAAAATTTTTCGCCTAGACCGGGACTCGAACCCGGGACCCTTGGCTTTCCGGGCCAAGTGCTCTACCAACTGAGCTACCGAGGCGAGTTACGATCTAGGCGAAAATTTTTCTCTTCAAATTTAATTTATCTTTCATTGAGAAATGTTAAATTAATAATAAAAACATCATTAGAGGCCTTACTGGCTTTTAAAGTAATGTTAAATTTCCAATAAATGTCTTCTTAACTAAGAAGCCGCCATTTGCAAAGATAGAAACAATGGTTTCAAAAGCATTTGGCAATAGGGAATTACAACGTATATAAGAGAAAAATTTGCGTCTAGATCGTAACTCGCCTCGGTAGCTCAGTTGGTAGAGCACTTGGCCCGGAAAGCCAAGGGTCCCGGGTTCGAGTCCCGGTCTAGGCGAAAATTTTTCTCTTCAAATTTAATTTATCTTTCATTGAGAAATGTTAAATTAATAATAAAAACATCATTAGAGGCCTTGCTAGCTTTTAAAGTAATGTTAAATTTCCAATAAATGTCTTCTTAACTAAGAAGCCGCCATTTGCAAAGATAGAAACAATGGTTTCAAAAGCATTTGGCGATAGGGAATTACAACGTATATAAGAGAAAAATTTGCGTCTAGATCGTAACTTGCCTCGGTTAGCTCAGTTGGTAGAGCACTTGGCCCGGAAAGCCAAGGGTCCCGGGTTTGAGTCCCGGTCTAGGCGAAAATTTTTCTCTTCAAATTTAATTTATCTTTCATTGAGAAATGTTAAATTAATAATAAAAACATCATTAGAGGCCTTACTGGCTTTTAAAGTAACGTTAAATTTCCAATAAATGTCTTCTTAACTAAGAAGCCGCCATTTGCAAAGATAGAAACAATGGTTTCAAAAGCATTTGGCGATAGGGAATTACAACGTATATAAGAGAAAAATTTGCGTCTAGATCGTAACTCGCCTCGGTAGCTCAGTTGGTAGAGCACTTGGCCCGGAAAGCGAAGGGTCCCGGGTTCGAGTCCCGGTCTAGGCGAAAATTTTTCTCTTCAAATTTAATTTATCTTTCATTGAGAAATGTTAAATTAATAATAAAAACATCATGTTTAGTACATTACTTTAGTCCGAACATATTCAATTGAAGGAAAATTGAGTATCTACTTTGATATACATTACTCCGACCTATATCATTAATACAGAAAGAAATGTTAACAGCGTAATATATTAAAATAATAGGCATTTCCTGTCATTTGTGCATATGCCCTTTTTTGGTGAACATACAAGTTTGATGGAAATTTTATTACTTTGCAAAATTTTACATAGAAAATAATGATTGGCATGAGGAACATTGTCCAAAGTTTTGAATGCATCCCATTTAAAACAAAATATGAACACCTTTTCCTAATTAGAAAACTCTTAGCTCTCAAGATTTTGAATTAAATATCAAATGCTACAAAAGCCACTGGTAATCTAAAGTTTGAGAATGTTAACAAAATAATAACTGTAACTAACTAAATAAAAAGTTGTGGTTAATATATAGCATGTGTTCGTCATTTCGTCTTCAGTTTCTTCAGCTGGAGGTCCTAGTTTGCCTCTTCTATTAAATCTTCATGTCAGTTCTTTGAATCTTCATTCAAGAAGGGAAACAAATTTCTAATATAATTTTCCTTAATCTGTTTAAGTGGAATGCGTTTCAATTTTGGGGGCATGACAAGATGAATTTCCAAAATATGAATTCATTGAATGTATTACCCTAGAATTTAGAAGCAAACACTCTCCCTGAAGGCTCACGAAGGATTTGGCAGTATTTCTGAATCTGAAAAGGAAACATGTTGGTTTCTTCATGAGGTATGGATTCAGTGTTCCTGTCCATTCTTTCAAAATTGAATTGTTCCATAGAAATTAATATGGTTGTTTCTTCGACAAGATGAAATAACTTCACAATATTCTTTAACAATTTCCACTGTTGAAACTTTTGCATCTTACCGCTGTGGTCTCGAAGTAGCGTGCTGCCTTGTCATGCAGGCCCGGGTTTGATTCCCGGTCGGGACATGCTCCTGGGTGAGGTTTTTTTCAGAGTTTTTTCCTCACCTATAAGACATGTCAGGAAGCTTTAGGGCCCAATGGTCCCCAAAAATCATCTGGCCATCATTATCATCATTCACTGGTGTGGAAAGCAACGGGAAGCTACTACACCTATAATTCCCTAGTAAAGCTGCAAAGCATAGCATGAAAATGCTATGATTGCAGTGAAAGGCCTGCCCTTGGACAAAATTACTATGGATGGATGGAATGATATATAAGCCAAATTTTGGTCAAATTGTGAGTAACTGTGACCTCTAACTGGAAAACATGTGCAGCATTTTGACATTGTGCACTTTCGAAAAACAAGAAATAAATTTGACATTTTATTCTAGCCTCCAGCACCATCTGAAAAGGCGTATCTTTATTAAGTTATGAGATGTTTTCTTCCTTTGTTGCCTTCAACGTTTCAGAATTATTATGGAATCACAGCAAATCACCTACACGTGCATGAAGCACAAACTACTGTACAAACAATCTATATTTGGTTCGTGTTCCGGTTGTCTTCATACTCGACGTTTCGTCTACTGCTATGGTAGACCTCATCAGGAGATACTGCGTGCTCTGTGAACTCCTCAACAGATGGCTGCAGACTGGCTGGTCGTTGGAAACTGTCTCCCTATTTATAGGTAAACCCCGGGTGGTGGGGGGGTTTTCTGTGCAGTCCGTGTTTTTGTGCTGTTTTTGTGCCGTTTGCAGAAGTCATAGGCTTCGTTGTAGTGTTGTGCAGTGCTGGGATCCATATTTTGTTTATCTTCGTGGTTTTTTTCTTTTTTCTTGAAGGAATTTTTATGTTTATATATTTCGATGGCTTCTCTGTATAGTCTGGTGTAGTAATGTGGTGTTTGGGATAATACCTGAGTTTCTTCAAATCTTATAATTTGTTGTTGGTTGTTCATCAAGTGTTCCGCTATGGCCGATTTTTCATTTTGTTTTAGTCTGCAGTGTCTCATGTGTTCTTGCAATCTTGTGTCAATCATTCTTTTGTTGTACCGATGTAAACCTCTCCACAACTGCATGGGATATGATATATACCGGCAGAACTTAAAGGATATCTAGTGTCTTTGGGTGGGCGTAGTATATTGCTGATTTTTTGTGTTGGTTTGTAGGTTGTTGATATGTTAAATTTCTTTAATATTCGTCCAATTTTCTCTGTTCACGGGCCCCAGCTGTGCTCACAACAGCAACAGGGGCGTCCCCGGTGGCGGATAGGGAACGGTCGGTGGTTTGCTTGCATTCCTCCTGGCTAGGTCCAGACCGGACCCTCGGGCCATTTGTGAGGTCGTCAGGACTCGAGCGACCTGACGTACTACATAGCTCGTGCTGCGCCCACTTCAGCAGCCTAATGCGTCCCATCGGTGCCTTAGTGGGGAAAAGGTCGGTGGATCTGCTAGTCAGTCCTCCCTTCCAAGTCCGATGGACTTGCGGACCATAAGTGGGGTCAACAGGAGACGAGCGCCCTGTTGTACTAATGCTCACACTGCATGGACCCACTAGCAGGAGCGTGCGGTCATCGTGGCGAAGTGGCGGGAGATCGGAGATCAGGAGCTCCTTTCTCTTGGTTCTATGAACCTGAGGTCCATCTGTGGGGGCATCATGGGCGGTGAGCACCCTGGATGCCTACATTGCTCAGTGGGCTGGACTCACAGCAGCGGCACGACTAAGCCTAGTCTTGCGAATGGGCTGGTTGGGACAATACCGGGCGTAATGCTGGGAATCATACCAGGTCAGTAAGCTCGGAAATGGAGAAAGCTCAGTCTTTTGAGTGTGGGATTTGCGCCAAATCCTGGACCGGGCGACCCATGGACAATCTGTGAGGTCGTCAGGAGTTGAGCAACCTGACATACTAATGCTCAGGCTGGACCCACTTCAGCAACAAAACATGTCCTCAGCTGGTGCACTGGGGGAATAGTCGGTGGATCTGCTCGACAGTCCTCCCAGCTAAGTCCAAGGGACTCATGAACCATTAGTGGGGTCAGCAGGAGATGAGCGCCCTGTCATACTATTCGCTTACCTGTGGGAGGTTGCAAGCTCCTAGCTGGCCCATAACTGCAACAGGACATGTCCCTGGGGGGCGGACCAGCATAGTGGGGAGCAACTGTGCTGGCTCCCGGCTCAAGCCCTAGCCGGTCTCACAACGGCTGCAGGATGCATCCCTAGAGGCAGAACAGGGAAATGGTCGGTGGATCTGCGACAGCAGTCCTCCCAGCTAGGCTCATGGAGCCCGTGGACCAACTGTGGTGTCATCAGGAATGAGCGACCTGATATACTATGTAGCTCAGCAATTTCCCCTGAAGTTGCGACTCCAACACCTTCTCCCTGAGGTGTTGGTTTTATTGCCTGTGAACTTGAATGTGGTCGCGATGTAGAAAAGGGAGGACAAGAATTCTGGGACTTGGGAGTAGGGCCTTATGGCCGAGGTATCCCAAGGGGTGGTGGTAATGGGTCCAGATGTTATTGTTTTGATATAAGGTAGGTAAACCTTACCATTTGTCTCTTCCTTGTTTTCGTACCTATATTTCTTGGGATTTATGGCTCGACAAAAATCTGTTTTGCTGTATCCATTGGTTTGAAAAGCTGCTTGGAGATGATTGATTTCTTCTTGCAGATACTGTGGTTCCGAAATCCTTTTGGATCGTTCAACCAGGACCACGGCCTATAAGCCCGGAAGACGAATCAAATATGGATCAAGACGCCGGTCGTGAAAGCCTACAATTATACTGTACAAAACATGCACCTGCAAAACCAGTGCAACATGGTATCACTTGTACTCTTTCAACAAATGTGCCATTTAGGCAGCTCGGATGTAGACAAAATTTTAATATATGTTAGAAGAAGACCAGTACCTCAAGGATATGCAATCACCCTAAAAAGGGTGTATACTGCCATAAGCCGTTGTTAGGGTGACATCCTCAATTATTTCCTGTATAATTTACCTCCCTCAAATTAGGATTATATTTGTTCACCAACTCACATACTACATTTATAATAACTAATTAAAAAAATGGTTAGTATAAGTTTTACCATTTGGAGAGTTTTGTCCAAATGTTAGCATAATACACTAAAAACATATTTTATATTGTTATCAAACAGGCTTAAATTTCAAGGCAGGCATCATATATTGAAAGGAGAACCACAGATAATATAATCTGTTTATTTTGTCTGCATCAGAACACTATTTTGTAGCAGACCCATGAATCAATAATAGTGAAATATTATGCACCATCAGGTTGTATATTTTCCTTTTCTTGTTTAAACCAAGATATCAAGGGATCTAGTTGACCCAGAGCTTTAATATTTATACAAATAGTAGTTTAAAGTATAAAGATAATAAATACATTTAAAAAAATTACCATTTTGCACCCTCCTCCAGTTTTTTAAGCTTATTAAGGAAATTAAAAGTTGCCAAGTGGTCCGTTTTCACATACATGCACACGAATAATGATAAATATAGATAATTTACTGGCCTTCAAAAACCTTGAAATCCACACCTGTCGCTGTCATTTCAATATATGGAACACACTGTCATCTTCTGATTCATAGAATAAATTCTTGCTTCCATCCAGGATATTGCTGTTGTTGTACTTCACAACCATGTTCTCTCATATCTTGGACAAAAGGGAGTTTTGATCCATACACAAATTTCAGAGACTGTAAAATATTTAAGTAGTATTTTTCAAATCAACTGATGCACACATCATATCAGCTTCAGTGGTCTAGAGATTAAGTTCTTTGCTTCTGGTCCTGATTCCAGTAGATGAAAACAAAACCAATGTAGTACAAGAGCTTTATTCTTTAGGAGGACACTGTTTTCATCTTCCCTGCACACTTTCATACCTTCTCATCATTCTATCCTTTTGAAGCATATGTACTACTTCATTTATATAAACAGTCAGGCTATTGTAAACAGGGTGGAACAGAAGTCTACCACAAATCTTCACAGGTTATTTTTTAAGGAAGAATTTCTGCTTTAACGGGATTTGAACCCAAGACCACTGGTTTTATGCACCAATGCACTTAACAATTGTGCTATCTAGGCAGCCCTGCCCAAATACAAGTTTTTCTCTCTCTTGTATAACCCTGTTTCCCCATAGCATAAACCTTCGTTCACAACACAATTGGGTCACTTCTAATTCAAGATGACTTAATAATGGGGTTATTACTACTACTATTATAGCTATAAAGCTATTATTAAGATAAATAAGGTTGGTCCATATTCTTCTTACCTAATATAGTTGTTTCTTTTAGACATATGTTTCAAATTTAACTTTTATAGGAATATAATCACCATGAGGTTTAATTTATGGTGAAATTAAATGTTTCTTACCTCTCCTCATCTATATTTTCTAAGTTAATCGCGATTTCGAGACTATAACTGTCTTATCATCACAACTTTGTTGGCAACTGGTGTTATGTCGATCGGAAGAACCTTCTCTTCTTCCCTCTGTTGGTGGACCGATGAACCTCTGGATCAGGTCAAAATTTGCAGGAATTTCGAAGTTCATAAGTTTTTTTTTGTTTTTCTGAATGTAGATCTTTTCCCAAACCGTGAGTTCCTTTTGTTTGTCTGTTTGTTTAATTAGACTGGCTTTTGATTCAATTAAATGTTTTTCGGAAAACAAAAAGAAATTTGAAAACAAGGGGTGAAAGAACATCTTAGAAACATCAAAAATGGAGAAGTGGAAAAGTCAGCAGTAGGTGCTCATGCTTGGTCCGAAAAACATTTAATTGAATCAAAAGCCAGTCTAATTAAACAAATAGACAAACAAAAGGAACTCACGGTTTGGGAAAAGATCTACATTCAGAAAAACAAAAGAAAACTTATGAACTTTGAAATTCCTGCAAATTTTGACCTGATCCAGAGGTTCATCGGTCTACCAACAGAGGGAAGAATAGGTTCTTCCGATCGACATAACACCAGTTGCAAACAAAGTTGTGATGATGAGACAGTTATAGTCTCGAAACCGCAATTAACTTAGAAAATATAGATGAGGAGAGGTAAGAAACATTTAATTTCACCATATGTTTCAAAGTATGTTTGCTCCATCCTTTCACCTGTACCAAACTGAAGATGGAGCTCGAAACATATGTCTAAAAGAAACAACAATATGAAGTAAGAAGAAAATAGACCAATTAAATTTGAAGAGAAAAATTTTTGTCCAGACCGGGACTTGAACCTGGGACCTTTGGTATACTGTACCAATGCTCTACTAACTGAGTTCTGATCTGGACGATAATTTTTGTCTTCAAATTTAATTCATCTTTCAATGAGAAGAATAATAAAAACATCAATATAGACCAAACTTATTTATTAAGTAAAATCTCATTAAGTTACTTCCTATTGTATTTTAAAATATTATTAAGATGTTAAATTGAATTATACACTTAGTTTAATTCATAAATTATTTTTGAAGACAAGCATTTCTGCCCGGATTGAGAATTTGGGTCACAGGTTGTGCAAGTATTTTGATATAAAGAACCCATTGTCTCCAGTGACTTACACAGAGTAATGTGTTAAATATGTATAAGTCTATATCTTAATAAAAAAAACCTGCATAGTAGACCACTCTCTTGTGGTGCGCAGATTGGCAGTAATGGGAGTCATTTATGCTCTTGAGTTTGTGTACGTGTTATATTAAATTGCAACCTTTGCACCTACTATTTGTAGATCTAGAGAAAGCATACGACAATGTCCCTATAGAGAAACTATGGATTGCTTTAAGATGTATGGGAATTAAAACTATAATAATTAAAGCTATACAAAATTTATATGACAATTGCATGTCTAAAATTAAAATTGGCAGTAAATTGTCACATGGTTTTACGATAAATAAAGGTCTTCGTCAAGGTTGTTGTCTATCAGCGACTCTGTTTAAAATATATGTACATGAAATATTAAAGAATTGGAGGAGAAAATGTTCAAGCATGGGAATTCCTATTTCAAACAACAAAAACTCTATACAACTTACATTTTGCAGATGATCAATTGTTAATTGCACAAGATTATGAAGATTTAGAATATATGACTAGAAAAGTAATAGAAGAATGTGAAAAATGGGGTTTAAATTTAAACATGAAAAAAACAAAATATTTATCAATTGGTGAACCAGAACAAAATTTAATTTTGGAGACTGGAGAAACAATAAAATCTTGTAGTGAGATCACATATTTAGGAATTAAAATAATAATAAAAATGGGAGTTATGAAGAGGAAATAGAAATAATAATGGAAAATTTGCAATTGCTTGCCTCAATGGAATATTGTGGGATAAAAATATAAGTAATAAAAATAAAATGAATATCATACAATTGTTAAAAGTATCATTACTTATGGAGCAGAACTTTGACCATTAACAACAAAAACAAATAAGTACCTTTTGACAACGGAAATGGATTTTATACGAAGGGCCGCAAGAATTTCAAGAAGAGAAAAAATTAGGAACTCAGTTATAAGGGAGAAAATGAAGATTGAAGACACTATTTTAGATTATATTAAAACTCAGCAATTAAGATGGTACGGACATGTCCAGCGAATGGAAGAGGATCAACTACCAAAATCTGTTTTGGAATGGAAACCTGAGGGAAGACGAAGCAGAGGAAGACCTAAACCCTCCTGGAGTCAGGGAATATGTTTATATATGAAGGAGAAACATCTACAACCAGGAGATTGGATGGACCGACAAAATTGGCTATTAGGAATCGGACGATGTCAAAGACATTAATCAACCTATGATCTATCTATATTAATTTCACTTGATTTAGTAACTCCCATTTGGAGTCTCGGCATTTTGGACTCCCACCAGCTGATGTTGCTGTCCAGTACAGTCACATGACTACTTCAAACTTCTAGGGTTCTTTCTAACTTGTGGGCTTATAGCATGTCATTTGGACTGTGGTAAGTTTGGTTCTGATAGATTACAAAAAAAAAATAAAAATCAACACTTGCTTTAAACTAAGAAACAGTTCAAGAGTGCACAGTGTTTTGTTCTCTACTGTTTGTGTTTAACAAATGAGTTTTCTCCTTGGTTTATTTAATTACTCATGTAATATTTGTATTGCAGTTCGTGATTTTTACAATATGTACTTCAGATGATGATTTGTTGATTAATTTTTCTTTGTAATTTTGAGGAAGTGGCTGAATTCAGATATCCAGGAACAATAATTTCAGTGGCACTGGGGTACACAGAGAGGTTAAACATAGGCTCAATTCTGGAAAATGCATTACACATTACAGGAACTCTTGTCATCACAACTTTTTCTCAAAAAACATTAAACTAAAAATATATTCCCCCAGATATATTATAAGGTTGCAAAACATAGACTCTTACTTAAAGGGAGGAGAAAAGATTACGAGTATCTGAGAATAAAGTTCTTAGGAACATTTTTGGACCAAAGAGAGATGAACAGTCAGGCAAATGGAGAAGACTGCATAACAGTGAGCTACATGATCTTTATAGGAAACCAGATATAATTAGAACAGTTAAGTCTCTAGACAGTCTCAGACTGTGATCAGCAGGACATGTGGCACAAATGGGGAATGGAAGAGATGTATGGAAATGTCTTGTAGGAAAATCATAATGAAAGCACCCAGTATGTAGTCCAAGAATGAGGTGGGAAAAATAAACATTATCCATGATTTGAGTGAAGTGGATTATTATACAGGGATGATTGGAAAATATTAGCTCAGGATAGGGATGTTTGGAGAGCTTATGTCCATATGGCTGTGAACCTTTAGGTTCGTTATTGCCAGTGAGCTAGTTAATCTATCTTATCACAGTGTAAAGGACATGCTACACGTCTAACATGGGGCACGCCAAAGTGTAGTTGGTTAAGACTGTGAGCTACAAGCAAGAAGATTGGGGGCTTCAGCTCTGGTGGGACCAGGATTTTTAAACTGGCATAAATTTTCTGGAGGCACCATGGTCCTGGGTTGATTCAGCCTCAAACAAAAATGAATACCACATGCATGTTCTGTAGGTAAATACTGCCTTCATGCAGGACTGACAATCTGGTAGACATCTCATGCCAATTGTCAGGTAAGGCATAGAAGGGTCACTTTACCTATCTACCTTATCAACAACACATTACTCTATGTTTCATTTTAGGAAGTAATATTTCTGAGGTTCTTTTAATCAAGTTATTTTGAGTCTGTAATATCTTACCTCAATATTAATGTTGATTTGTTCTTGAAACATGTTTTGATTAGTTTTCTAATCATCTTCAGCATCATGGCCAGACTGGTTGCATTTATGTTGTAAACCTTGGATGTTGATGTCAGCTCCCTCCTGCGGTTGACCAAAGAACCTCCAAACTAGGTCACGTTCAGTCGGTATTTCGAAATTCATAACTCTGTCCTTGTTCTTCTTTTCCAAATAGCTCTTTTGTATTTTCTACCTGTTTTAATAATTTAGTATTCAAATTTATATTATGTTTTTCAGACCAAACATGAGCACATTACCCTATAATAAATCACCAGAAATTCCTTAGATTAAGCACTCGGCCAGTATCCATGAACAGACGTTCATAATGAGGCTATGCATGTAATTATTAATGAAGTTTGTCTGTAGGGTTTTGTTCCATCCTGTAATTGATAAAAAAAACAAGATATTGATCAGTTGTTGCTATAATACCAGATATTGACCTATTTAACCATACAATATTTAATGTGAATTGTAACTTCTATTGGTGAAACTTACTCTTATTATTACAAAGTTGTAAACATTTTACATTTTGAGGTCTAGAACCATTTTTTTTAGAATTCTTGTTATGAGGTGAAATGTACCATGTCCATAGGCATTGTGAGAATAAAACAGGAATTCAATATTTTGATTACTAATGACATTATTAATTGAAATATTAAATTCCTGTTTCATTCTTGCAATGCCCATGATATGGGACATTCACCTCATGACATGTATATGATCTAATGCCACCCAATGTACTTATTATGTGTCTGTCTCCGTGCTGATATGTGGCATTAATGTGGTCTATTTTTAATTTATGCACCACTTCGGCAGACCACTTTATATAGATGATGTATTTTTGAAATGTATACAGAGACAAGTTTAAGAGGAGTGAAGCTTATTGCATGAGAGTCATAATGCAGAGGGAGAAATTAAACCCGGTGCACCAAGTAGCGTACTCCTGTCGAAAAGCACCAAAGGGGCCCACTAGGCTTAACCTCCCCATCAGTAGTACCACATGTCTTTTTAACATTTTTACTGCAGAGGGATTTGCAATTTAATGAAGGAAATTAGTGCACAATCTAGTGATTAAAAATTGTACACCACCATCCTCCCTGTCCTGGTCCCAAGATTGAAAATTCTATAATTAATTTTAGAATTAAAATTTTGAACCTTACACAACCTAGTGATTAAAAATTGTACACCACCGCCACTCCTGGTTTCAAGGTTGAAAATTTTACTTTTAAAATTTTGCATAAACTGCCAGGCCTGCTACCATTTGAGTCAGCACAACGGACTTTACCTCATAACAAGAATTCTAAAAAAAAAAAGGATTTACAATATAATGGTTCTAGACCTTCAATTTGTCAATAAGCTTTTTGTATACCCCTGAGTGTCACCAATACAAAATCACTGTATATATTGTACATGATAATCTGTCTATACATATGTAATATATAATTTGTTTTAATGCAGTAATTATTGCTAAGAGATTGCCATATTTTTGCCAAGTTTTAAATTGCAGAGTGATGTTGATCTCATGAAAGTAAATGTCAAGTCCAGCCCACATCATGTATTGCATTAGCTCACAGGTCCGTATCTTTTCATACTTTAGACAAAATAAGACATTAAATATTTTTAAACTCATTTAAAAAAAAGTCACGTTACCTCATATTTTGTCTTCTTTATCGACCAGTTTTGAAGTGTACTCTCCATCGTAAGTATTTTCTTGATAATTACTCTGTCGTGGAGATGCACTGTTTCTTCCTCCATCTTTGCATCACTACGATAGAAACAACGACCAAGAAAATACTGATGATGGAGAATAATACTCTTAAAAAAAGAAGATAAATTATGAGGTGAGGTGATTTTTTTATCAATATTAAATTATTAATACCTCATAGTGTTATAGAAAAGTTTAAAACATCCATTATATTAAAAGTACACCTTACGTCATATTTAGTCTTCTTTTAAGACCAGTTTTGGAGAAACTAATAATCTTGCATCTTAGTTTTTCTGAAACTGGTCTTAAAAAAGTCTTAATATGAGGTGAGGTGTAGTTTTAACATTTAATTACTAATACCTCATAGTGTTACTTCCTACAAATTTTGAAAATATTCTCAAAATTGCATGAATATGAGATATATTTTAAAGAAATTAAAATGAAAATATACTCCTCACTTTATTTCCTTACCTTCAGTGCATAAAAAGTAATTTTGACATTTTTTGGTTGTCATTTCCTTTAAAACCCTGATACTTTTGAACATGTCAGATACAATTCCTTGTTGAGAAAATGATGTAAGCAAAGCATAAAGATCAGTGACAAGACGTGAGTTTGGGGAAGAAGGAAGCTCCATAGTGAAAAAAAAAAAACTTCACTAAAAATAATTACACGATTATATATAAAAAGAGATGTTAGACATAATTCAATTATAGTTTTGCCGAACTGTTTCAACTGCTTAAGGTTTTTATGTGATGAAATGAGAGTTTGTGTCCTTTTTGGGTTTTATGAAAATTATTCAGATCCTCAATACCTGTTTTATTGCAAACATTCTTTTCAGGCAAAAACAAAAGACATGGCCAGCAGATTTTTTTTTTTTTAGATTATTGCAACCACATAACCATGGGATAGTTTGATAGGAATTTAGGATTTAATTGAAATATCCTGTGAAAATTTTACTGCCTTAATATTGAGTGAGAGACTGTGTAGATCTACAATTTTATATTAATTTATTTTGTCTTGAAATGAAAGTGAATTAAACGGGAGTTGTAAAAAGTTGATCAATAGCACATTCACATATTAGAGGTTCATGATGCTGTTGCAACTCCATTTGAATGTTCGCGGCAGAGCTGCTAGCATGAGAGGATTCTTCTTGGAAGCTCTTGGCTAGTGAGCTTCTATACGATTCACTCACGGACAAAATGCAGAATAAAATAAATTACAAGAAACACTTCAAAATTCACACTATTTGTCTAGTGACAAGGTCACAATAAAATATAACAAACAAACTACATACTATAAACTAAATAAAATGAAATAAAACTTATATTTCAATACTAACTGAGGGCAACAAACTTTAACTTTTTTTTTCAACATAGAATGTCGGCGATAAGATGTGGCACATCCAAGCCACCAGGAACGGAATATGTAATTTGGGAAACCTCTGACAATGACACTAGCATACAGATTTAAGTTATAAATTATTTACTTATAATTATTTAAAATGAATTAAATTTTTTAACATAAGAATTTTATAATTTTAAATTATATTTAAAATAGTTAATTTTGTAAAAATTATAGGGAAGCACCGCTTCCAGCACTTCCATTGATGCCTCGCCACTGATAAAGATGTAGCCACTTAGGAAGGGTCTTGAGAGATGGAATGTAAGGCAGAGAGAACTGAATTCTCTTATTGTACTATGTAACAAATGCCACCTCAAAATTTTTAGAATCTTCGCAGACACAGTAAATAGTAAGTATATAATACAAAAACCACATTAGAATCAAAGCAAGTAATTGTAATCTAAACAATTTTTGAATATAATGTAAGTGCACCCAAATTTTGCCATAATTAATTTCATTCATATTTTAGAATCTATATTTAAAAAATTTAAAATTAGCATCTTGTAAATTAAGGTTGTAATCGCATAATTTCTGAGAAAGTTTACTTAAAATCCACAATAATGGTTTCAAAAAAGAAAAACAAAATATGTCAGTTGCAAAATTACCATACACTGGTTCCAATTTTGTCACTTCATAATGATTTTGAATACCAAACAAATGTTATAACAAATTTAAGAGTGAAATGTGCACAGTGTAAGTTTTTAAATGAACATATAACATATTGTATACAGATATTGGATTAAACTCCAGTGAGTAGATATTCAGTGAAGTAAAATAATTTGTTCATCACGATAGAAATAACTACCTTTGAGATTCCCCTTCTGGAAAAATCCACAATAATGGTTTCAAAAAAGAAAACAAAATATGTCAGTTTGGCAAAATTACCATACACTGGTTTCCAATTTTGTCACTTCATAATGATTTTGAATACCAAACAATGTTATAACAAATTTAGGAGTGAAATGTGCACAGTGTAAGTTTTTAAATGACATATAACATATTGTATACAGATATTGGATTAAACTCCAGTGAGTAGATATTCAGTGAAGTAAAATAATTTGTTCATCACGATAGAAATAACTACCTTTGAGATTCCCCTTCTGGAAAACCATGATCACTCCAAACTTTATTTTGGATTAAGAAATGAGGTGGAACTGCTATTTGTCGTGTGATTGTCAGTTGCACTGAGAATAGACCGTGACTAATTTGCATGGTATATATATGTATCTAATGCTCAAGATTTGACAATTAAGCCAGTTATCTTGTTTTTGAGGATAATTGCAGTGTTTAAATTGAAAAAATCTCAATTCTTCTACAGTTAGGTGGGTACATAATTATTTCCAATCTTAGATATTAAAATTATTACTTCTCACTGAAAAACAAATTTTATTTGAAGAGAAAAATACCTAAATCGTATTTAAACTCTGTGTCTCTGGTTCTGCACACCAGTCCTCTGACCACTAAGCTACCACAGGCTCCTGATTCAAATTAATATTAATTCTCTCCTTTTATATAAATTCCTGTGTGCCGAGATTATGAACTTTTCATTCTACACACCTTCTGCGACTTCTTTAACATGAAGATTGGGAATTAACACACACATTTATAGCTATTGAAGCTTATTTTCGATCTTAGATATTAAATTGATCACTTCTCATCAAATAACAAATTTTATTTGAAAAGAAAAATATGCACCTGATCGGGACTTGAACCCGATATTTACTTTTTCTTTGTATGTTTGTGCTGTTATACAACTAACATTTGTTATATTGTCAAATCATATATTTCTTAACAGAAATTAAATGAGAAAGCATAGTAACAGATAAAACATAATTGACAAATTTTGTGGTAACAGAGAATAAGTTCTAATATTGACTTAATTCATTTTAATTTTAATTTAATTTATACAAATATATACTTATTCTATGTGTTGGATCGGCTCTGCAGTGGACTAGTGGTTATGCTCCTTGCCTCTGCTCCCGAGGGTCGCGAGTTCAAAACCTGGCCGGGGTCGATGGATTTTTTAGGATGGAAAAATCCAAGGAGCAAGTCCTCCAGGAGGGACTTTAAGCCGTGGGGTCCCAAGTCTGAAGATTTTCAGGCTCGTAAAACATCCTTAAGCCTGAATGAAAAAGCCTCTAAGCAAAATTTACCGAATTTTCCCGTCCTAGTACTACCTTGGTTTTCCTAGATGTCAGTATGAGGCAGAACGCTGACCACGGACCACTTAAATGACATCTATACGAAAACAAGTGTAACTAAATTAGTATGGTTCAAATTCTTCCCTTAAGGGGAGAGCGCCTAAATCTCTGTTAAGGAAACATGGGCTTACAAGAAGAAGATGTTTTGATCTTTTGAACTTATATGTTTATGTATAAATATTTACTTATTCTATGTTCTGATGTTTTGATCTTATGTAATTTTCTATCTTTATATAATATTATTGACTGATTGAGTGGAAGAGAAGGCCTTATGGCTTTTAACTCTGCCAGTTTAAAAAAAAAAATCTTTATTATTATTTATATATGTACACAAATTTCAATGCTGTTATTAGAAGTTTCTTTATATTGCTCTTCCTATCACTTGACGCTAGCTTATTTAGGCCTACTGCAGGTTATTAAAGATGTAACAAGTTATAAAGGAGCTCTACAAGTTTGAAATACTCATGTAACAGTAGTAGACAGTCCAATACTAGTCTCACTCTTAGTTGGATTCCTAACTAAGAATTACTATCACATTAATTCAATACAACATAGTGTAACATGTACTGATAGAGAGACAAGCCCAAGACCTTCCTTTCCAGCAATCTGCCAGGATTGTGACGGAGGTAAGCTGTAGCTCTATACCTCTGTTTGTAAACAAGTTGAAGTTAAATCCTGATGCTATATTTTCATAACTTACCTCATTTGTACTGCCCTGCAACAACCTAAGTAATAAAATAATAATTAAATTAATGTTTTATTACCTCACCTCATATCTTTTTTCTTCTATACTGCAGTTTCGGAGCTTATCTCCATCGTCAGTAGCCTCTGGTCGACCGGTGTTATGTCGTTTCTTGGCGGTTTTCCTTCTTACTTCTGTCGGTGGACCGATGAACCTCTGGATTAGGTCAAAATTTGCAGGAGTTTCAAAATTCATGAGTTTTTCTTTTTTTTTTTTGGATGTGGATTTCATCGGTCCACCGACAGAAGTAAGAAGGAAACCGCCAAGAAACGACATAACACCGTCGACCAGAGGCTACTGACGATGGAGATAAGCTCCGAAACTGCAGTATAGAAGAAAAAAGATATGAGGTGAGGTAATAAAAACATTAATTTAATTATTAAATTAAACCTCATAGTTTTCTTTCCCTGTGAAAGTTAAATAAATAAAATAATGTTGCTAAATAACAGATAATGATTTGGATTAGTAGACTCTATGTCTTCATAGTTAAATATGGGAAATAACATTATGAGGTTTTTAATTCGTAAATTAATGAGTCATATTTAACATCTTACCTCCTATTTTATGTTTCTTCAAACACGGGTACTAGTTTTCGAGAAAAGGATCTCTCTCATTTTTCAACTGACATTATGACTACCGATTCCAACGAAAATCCGATTGAGGGTTTTTCCACTTTACAGCGGTTGCCCTTTTACCAGCCGGCTGCTGGCCTTCACATCCACATATGTCAATCACAGAGGTAGATGATCAACAGCCAGTGTAGGGGTGACATGTGGTTAGCATGTCGAGTCCCCCAGCCGTTATAGCTGGTTCCTCAACCTGGAGCTGCTACTTATTGTAGCTACCCAATTGCCTCACGATGCTGGGTGGGCACCGGTCCCATACTGGCCGAAATACCATGAGAAAATTTTCTTCCCCCATGGAGACTCGAACCAGCGCAAGTCCCGTAGCTCTGCACCAAGGCTTCCTACCTTAACCGCTCGGCTACGATAGTCATAATGTCGGTTGAAAATGAGAGAGATCCTTCTCTCGAAAACTAGTTCCCGTGTTCGAAGAAACATAAAATATGAGGTAAGATGTTAAAAATGACTCTATTTACGAAAGACTCTATGTACTTACAGTCAGAGTGGAAAAAGAAACAAAGAATTTTACTGAAACTGCATATATGTGCATTCAGAAGACTTCCTATGTGGTTTATATTTCTTGAAAATTCATGTCAATGTGAAACATATCATAAATCTGTCTTCATAATTAAGTATGAGTATATTCATATGTTCAGCATAACATAACAAATGCAAAAATAAAATTCAATTAATAAACTCTTTATTTTATAATATCTAGACAATACTTGATGTGGTTGGGCAATTTTGAGTAGCAGAAGATGGCAGCACGAGTTATCTGTACATTTGTGAAACCATTTATGCTACTCTCTTGTTTTATGTTTCTTGTACATACTTTAGAATAATTGAGAAAGTGCTGTTTTTATATAGGTATAATAAATACATAATATTCCTATTTCTCTAATGTCGCAAATAAACCTATTCTATGTATATAAACTTTTTGTAACTGTTCTTTTAGAGATATTTAATATCTTCTTTTTCTTTTCTGTGTAATTATCCTAGGCCTACAGCCTGTTCATTCCAGAAACCAAGAATCTTTCCAATGTTTCTTTAGTCTTCCAGGTGACTTCCTCCCATCCATTGATAGATTATTATCTTTTGATATACGAACCATCCTGTTTGATATCATTGTAGTAAAGTAAAGTGATCCCACAACAAGCCCGGAGGCCCTTGGGGTAGTAGGAGGTTAAGGCTCCCACTTTTTCTAGACAATCGGCACTTTATGTCAGCCCTGCGTGACGGCCGCCTTTACCCCCAGAACAAGCATCTGGTACTCATTTCCATTAGAGGCTGAGTCGACCCCAGGGCCACAGGATATCATTGTAGATACATGCAAATTCCATTCATGTCTTCTCTTATTCACACATTCATTTATTGCTTGAATATCCAGCTCTCTCAATTTTCTAATTTTATCTCTCCTTGTAGGATTTTCTTTAGGGTATTCATCTCATGTGTTTCTATAATCTTTCATTCTTGTCAGCTCTTGTCTCGGAGGCATAGCTCACTATCACTGCTTTACACATTATAATTTTCATTTCCTTATTTAAATATTTATTCTTTCAGATTATATCATGAACACAACCTTATTAATTTGACATATACGCTCATTTTGCAGTGATCCCCAACTAGTTATCTCAAATCTCTGTTACATAAAAACCATGACCTGCTCAGTTATCTTTCCATCGAGTTCCAACTTGTATCTTAAAGGAATTATTTGTATTCATAGATTTAGTTTCGGTTGATGATATTTTCATGTTAAATATGGTTAATTGATGGGTTGGTTGTTTAATGTGGTAATAAGGAAAATAATGGTATTGCAGATGTGGCATTATAGCTCCAGAGAGACAAATCCTACTGAAATTATTGCTGTCACTGCAGTCGATTGGCAGCAAAAGGACTCGTGTAGTTAACGTGAGGAAATCCTCCATCCTTAATTAATTAATTTATAATGACTATTTAACTCATGCCCAAAATGACGTTTCGATGAATTTTTGTTCTGCAACCAATGAAAGTCGTGTTTCACCTCACTCTTTACTGAATTCTCTTAACCACCTCCTACAGTTCCTCTTTTTTTAATTCTCTGAACAGGTCAGAGCATTATTTTGCAGTGACTGACTCTCCAACAAAGCCGCCAGGTTTGAATGTACAAAATGGCAAACACAAGATTTTGCTGCACTTTAAATGAAGATATAGACGAAATAATCCAGCAATCTAAGCCTCAAACACTCAAAGTAATAGAAAATATATTTGGAGCCAGTTCGAAAGATTTTGTCAACAATGAAATTACATATTAACATCAGAAACTCCAACAAAATACATTCCACTTCATGGATAATTATTTAAATATTTGAAGTTGCCCACACCAGTTGGCAATAAATGCTATTATATGATCAAGTTCCACTGTGTAAACAAATGAAACATAACCACACAATTCTGATTTGTTTTCAAACATCGCCGTTTACATCAAATAAATAATATTTTACAATAACTATATTTAAATAATGGATTTTTGAATAAACAGCTTAATTTTATTCGTTAAATAGTCGTAACAAATGCCACTCTTGATTTCCAAATCCTCTAGATAAATTCGCTCGTCACTTCGTGAATTTATGGATGATTTTGTAAATCACTTATCACATTACTTATGATTATTTTAATGTTAATATGAAATGATGATTATAGTGAAATGGGTTCTGGCAATGGGTCTCTGATCAACCATATGCTGTTATTAAAACTTTTTTAGTATTGCTGCATTAATATACTTCAGAAAACAAAATCATGTTATACAAAGCAGATAAGTAATATCTGATGCTCCCTGGGAATATGTCATGTGAGTAAATTAAAAGTGGTACAAATAAAGACTTTAAAATATTATTGATGGTTACGACAGATTTGCATGTGTCTTGCAAATGCATGGAATTTTAAAAACTAAAACCAACATTGATAACAAAAAAATTTATACTCTGCAACATTAGATTCAAACTAATTAATAGCTACGTTAGGAAACGTCAGAAGTTCAACTCATAGGTATATATAACTATCCTAACATTATTCAATAAAAATACAAAGTCAAAAGTGCAAACAAATTGATTCAGTTTACAGATTGTAATAATTAAAAGGATATTGTTAAATATTCTGCAATGAACTGACTCAAAACTGTCTGATCTAACTTAGATCATTTTGCTTTATTCCAAGAACGAAGATAACTACAGGACATGACAATATCAAGGATCAGTGATCCAGAAATATTTTTTATATTCTGTGCTCTTCTATAGCTATACTGATTATTTTAAAGATGCCCTTAACTTGTGAAGTCCTATACTGTCTATTTATTGCATTTATATTTATGTATTTATTCATATTTAATGATATTATGATAGTGAATAGGAAGAAATGGGTTCTGGTTATGAAATTACATCATAGCATTTGCCTTGGCAATTGAAGATAACTAAAATCAAATCTCAATCAGGAAATTAGCACCAGGATTTTAACTCTGGACCTGCAGAATTTATAAGTTTGTTTCTTGAGCCAATTAGTTCACTTTGATCATTTTGTAATTGTGATAAAATAATAATTTGCCAAGTCGGTAAAGAAAACAATGTTTCATTATCGACTAGGCAATTCCCAACCTCATTTAATTTTTAAACTGCTGTTAGATGGCAGGGACCTACCTTTCATCGTTGTAATCGAAGTAAAATGTATAGCTATAAGGTTAAATTGATGTGTTGAACTATTATTATTATTATTATTATTATCATCATTATCATTATTATTAGAGACTGGAAGTTTAGGCATAATAAATCCTTAAAATAGGCAGGCAAAAAAGGCATTATAAATAGTTAAAATAGGCAGGAAAAAAAAGGCATTATAAATAGCTAAAATGGGCAATAAAAGGTCATTGGAAAAATTTTCTAATTGAGATTTTCGACTCGATGTTGCAATTTCTGTTGGAAGCAAAGAAATCTTCTTCCCAGTAAGCCTTGAAAAGTGCATTTTTGTGTTTGTATTGATATGTTACTATTGTACTGACATATTTATTTCCGTAGTTCACTGACTGTTCGCATATTTTGTATGTAAGTTACCGGTCAGTACCAAATACGTTGGATCCAAAAGTACTAACGTAACTTTGCATTTTACTGCGTAAAGGAATACTGAATTTCGGCATCTTGCTGCTAGCTACAATAACGTCGCAATGAAAACTTAAAGAAAAATTAACTTAGATCCGGATTCATTGTTGCCTTTTCAAATAATCACATGCAATAATTAAAATGCTTTCTGCTATTTATATATTTTTTGAACGGCAGCACTCATTGTTGCGAAGAGAATAATTATGAACTGACTGAAGGACAATAATAATACATTCGGTGAAGTCACTTTAATTGTAACGGTTATAGAAATAAATTAAAATACCTGTAGGCAATTTTTAATAGTAAATTAATAACATTACATAAATAAATAAAGGCAACGAAAAGCATTTATTTCGTAAATTAGGCATTTATATTTAAAAAGGTAACATAGAAACTGTGGCATTTTAAGCACCAAGGTAGGCCTATAATTCATACAGCTTCACCTTCAAATTGAAGATAGATTTGATACTTTAAAAAAGGTGTTCTATCAAAGGTCCGGTCTTTGATTATTATTATTAATATTATTATCATTATTATTATTATTATTATTATTATTATTATTATTATTACTCAGTCAAGAGATCAAAACTCCTAAATATATTGGAAGACAGAAATATACCAAATTTACTTCGGCAGAACATACAAAAATTTACAAAGACAACACCATAAAGATTAAATTAAATAACAGATTTTCTGAAGAAGGAATTATAAATCGTGGTGTGAGACAAGGCTGCCCCCTATCCCCAACACTCTTTGCAATTTATATCAATGAAGTAATATGTTGCTGGAACAAAACATAAATTTGGAATAAGAATATCAGAAAATAGAAAATTAAACACCCTATTGTTTGCAGATGACCAAATAATAATAGCAAATTCCGAAGATAATCTACAGAAAGGTCTGTATGAACTTAACAAAATTACAGAAGAATATGGATTAAAGATATCTACAGAAAAACAAAAATTATGGCATTTCAAGGTGTAGATCCTGTCAGAAGTAAAATTGTACTGGACAATAAAATTTTGGAGCAGGTGAATAATTTTACATATCTAGGATGCAATATCTCATATGAAGAAGAAAAGGATGTAAATGCAAAAATATCTAAATTTTTAAGAATTTTAGGGTTAATAAATTCTATCTTCAAGCCACAGTAGTCCAAAAGCATTCAAGACTGAAAGTGTATAAAACACTGGCTCTTCCAACTCTTTTGTATGGTAGCGAAGTATGGACGTTGGAAACCCAAGAAGATATACAGAGACTTAGATGCTGCTGAAAGGAGAATATCTTCGGAGGACTTGCAGGATACACACTACTAGATCCCAAAAAAAAAATGAAGACATCTTAGAAGAATTACACATTGAATCTTCAGAAAACAAACATTTCTGATTATAATTCAAGATGGATACAAACATGTTCATGCGAATGGAAAGATCCCAGGAAATACCCGAAAGCTAATGTTAAGATATCAACCTGCAGGAAGAAGCAGACCAGGACGTCCACTCAACCTACTTCATCAAGGATGGTGTTTCTCTTGAGGCCGAAACAGGTCAACAAATGGCCTAAATTCGTGAATGTACTATGATGATTATTATTATTACTATTACTACTACTACTACTACTACTACTACTACTACTACTACTACTACTACTACTACTACTACTACTACTACTATAATCTTAATTTATTTTTTATTTGTTATTGAAATTTAACATCTAATATAGGCCTATATTTTTACAAATTATTAAAAAAAAAAATTTTTTTATGTAATGCCATCACTTATCATTTCGACATTCTAGTAGTCTCTCCTGGCATGACGTATCGTAACCCCTTCTGAGTGTTGGGGCACCTGGAAGGCGGAGTTACGCTGCTCCGATGATGTATATGATAGATGACGATGATGCGCCAGGAGAGGCCTTAATCTTATACTTTAATGAATATGTTAATGATGGCCAGATGATGTTCGAGGACCGTTTGGGCCTTAAAGTTCCCTGAAATTTGTCTTACAGGTGAGGAAGAAACCCGAGATAAAAACATCACCCAGAAAACTTGTCCCGACCGTTAATCGAAACCGGTCACGCTGCGTGACAAGGCAGCACGCTACCTCGAGATGACTTGAATGTTTTAAAATTTTGAGATACTTTTATTTATAATGTGAATATATCTAACAGATCTGGCACCACTGAACCTGGAGGTGAACAGAAGCTCTCCATACGTCGCTATCCTGAGCCGTTTTCCAATAATTCATCTCCTTCAAATTATTTTTTTATATCATTCTCCCAACTCATTCTTCGCCTTGGTACATTACAACTCTTCTCGGTTTCGGAATGCAATTGTTAACAGTTCCCTTGTAAGTATCCTCTTTTCAAATTAATTCAGCATGTTTCCTATTTTCTTTGTCATAATCCATACTTCGCATCTATAAATAAGAACTGGTCGAATTACGGTTTTATGCAGCCTAATCTTATCTTTGTAAGTTGAACATTGACAAAAGCATAAAGTAAGATTTATTACTTTGGTTATTCTATTTTGTACCTCTTAGAAAATAAATAAATAACCAGGATTTTGCCCCTGAAACTGTGAAATCCATATTGTGATTAAACTCGGTCTTTTCCCATACATCACGGAACTATTTCATTGGGTTGTACATATATTATCTGCATAAATTAGTTGGGGGAACGTAAAAATATCCATTTAAAAATGTATCGATTTTAGCACGAGGTATTTTGTAGGCTCATTTTGTTATGGAAAATGATTATGGCAAGCTCTAAAAGAGGCGTCGATTAGTTAAGATTTAATAGAAATTTTAAGATCCATATACAGTGCTAAATTAAAATTGGAAATCGTTCATCATGAGAATATACAACAAACAGGTAGGGCCTACAAGGGTATTGTTTATTTCCGATATTTTATAAATAATATATTGTATATGTTTAACAGACTGGTCCAGAATATGCAGTAAATTCACAATATTTTTATACATCACTTTTTGTGGACGATCAATTTCTAATAAAGAATGCTTCATATGGGCCTATGACAAGAAAATTAGTTGAAGAATATAAAACATGGGGTTGAATATTCATTTTAACAAAACTTATACTTAATATTGAAGATAGAATATGATGAAAACTGGAATTTAAGAAATTAATGAAACCAATTAAGAGGGAGAAGTTATATAGTATCCTGCTGGAGTTCGGAATTCCTAAAAAGTTAGTTAGACTTATACGAATGTGTCTAAATGGCTCAACGAGTAGGGTGCGTGTAGGCAAACAGTTTTCGGACACTTTTGAAATCCAGAATGGGTTGAAGCAAGGAGATGCACTATCTCCTCTACTATTTAATTTTGTACTAGAGCATGCCATTAAATCTTTAGAGAATGAGGAAGGCTTACAACTGAATGGTATTAATAAGCTGTTAGTTTATGCTGATGATGTAGTACTACTGGCCGATAGCGAGGAGATACTAAAGGCCAACACGCACACACTATTGAGTAACACTAAGAAATTAGGACTGGAAGTAAATATCAGTAAAACTAAATATATGGTCACACGTAGAAATACATTATATAATGGAAATGGACAGCTAATGACAAATGAGGGAAATTTTGAGGAATTGGCTGAATACAAATACCTAGGAACAATAATCACAAATAGGAATGAGATGCACCAAGAAATTAAACATAGGCTCAATTCTGGAAATGCATGCTATTATGCATTGCAGAGACTTTTGATGTCCCAACTCCTTTCAAAAAACGTTAAGCTGAAAATATATAAAACTATTATTCTACCAGTTATATTATATGGGTGCGAAACATGGACTCTTACTTTAAGGGAGGAAAGGAGATTACGAGTATTTGAGAATAAAGTTCTTAGGAAAATTTTTGGACCAAAGAGAGATGAACAGACAGGTGAATGGAGAAGACTACATAACAATGAACTACATGGTCTTTATAGGAAGCCAGATATAATAAGAACAGTTAAGTCCCGTAGACTGCGATGGGCAGGACATGTTGCACGTATGGGGAATGAAAGACGTGCATGGAAACTTCTTGTAGGAAAGCCAGAAGGAAAACGCCCAGTTGGTAGACCAAGAATGAGGTGGGAGAACAACATTAACTATGATTTGAGGGAAGTAGATTATACAGGGAATGATTGGAAAGCATTGGCTCAGGATAGGGATGTATGGAGAGCTTGTGTCCGTGCGGCCATGAACCTACGGGTTCGATAGTGCCAGTGAGTAAGTAAGTAAGTAAGTAATGAAACCAATAAAATGAAATAGGCTATTTGGGATCCATATCAGGAGATGATGGAAGAAACTCAGCCGAAATCGAAAAAAAAAAAAAAAAATTAATGGTAGAAAAATAATTGTCATGCTGAATTCAGTTATTTAGAGCAATAATATTATAAATAATACAAAAAGAATAATTTATGATTCTTTAGTTCAAGGTGTAATGTTAGCCTATATGGAGATGAAACTTATAAATCAGACATGCCACATGCAAGTAAATTATTGGCTACAGAAATTGATTATTGTCGTACAGCTAAAAGAAAATCTAGAATGCATAAAATTAGAAACCAAAGAATTAGAGAGACGATGAAAGTGGACAAGACATATTCTTAAAGTAATTGGAAAACGTTAAAAGAATGGGAGAAAACAGAATTCCGAAAATTATATTAGAATGCAATACTGAAGGCAGAAGAAGAGGAAAACCACAGGAACAATGGTTGGATGGGGTCAGAAGGAGTATAAAAATAAGCACAAGGCAGGAGTTTCTCTAAAAGAATAACATTACTCTAGATTGAAGGAACAAGCTATTAGGTACAGTGTAGAAGAATTCATAATGAAAATACTGCTTTGGTGATTAAAACTGTCTCTGTGATCAAAACTACGTAAACAAACAAATAAAGAACGACCTGGACCAAACATTGATCATGTGTAGGAGACATGTTTCTTGACTCGTGTTATTGATCACAAGGGTTGGGGTGACTAAACTCACGGAAATTCCACTTCCTCATCAGAATGGCTAAATTCAGTTACAATATAACAACAAATTAGACCTTTATTATGTGCTTCCAGTACATACAACTTTCTAAAACATTTATATCCACCTCTATTAAAAGACCGTCGATCTCTCTAAAAAGGTTCGTCGCGCAGGAATTGCGTAAACAAGCTAATTTCTCACCAAACCTAATTTATGGCCCCACTTTGTTGGTTTACAGTATATCCTTCCAAACATAGTAATTCTGCCCGAGGGCAGGTCTTTCACTGCAATCATAGCATTTTAATGCGGTGTTTTGCAGCTTTACTAGCGAATTATAGATGTAGTAACTTCTCGTTGCTTTCCACACCGGTGAAAGATGATGATGATAATGATAAGGATGATGACGATGGCCGGATGATTTTTGGGGACATATATTGTTAAATTGGAGGAACTCAATTTCTGATCCGAGCTTATTTAAACGTATCGGACTGCAATGAAAACAAATGATGCATAATCGTAAGTTATTGCCTATTTGCATATTGTTGTATAATTTGACGCACATTAGAATTATATCTACCGATTCATTTTTTTCATTACTGTATTAAAGATCTTGAATAAATTAAACTAATGTGTATTATAGGATACATTGCCAATTTAATTACATTGTATAGTATGCATTACGATGCGACGTACCAAACTTGCCAATGGCTAGAGTCAATTTCTAATGTCGGGTTTCAGGTAAACGCCCATTTATAATGGTCGGATTTCATTGATTTTTGGAGAATATATTCCTGGATTTATTCAAAGAATTTTCATTTCAAATGAACTCCTATACCTAATATTCCGATCCTGGTGGTTAACGAACTCGACCTTAATTAAAAAAAAATTCTATATGCAAGTTTGGTTTCGATGGACCAAAAATTACACGTAGAGCGTTAACGAACACACACACACACACACACGCACATACACACGTGTACAGACACGCGCACACACACACACACACACACACACACACACACATATATATATATATATATATATATATATATATAAAACGGTCATGGTCATTTTCGATGTCTACTACAAACGATCGGCGAAGATCTGTAAAAATGTATCCTTTTTTTTATTTTTTATTTTTTTTTATAGAAGAAACTCAGTAGCTTCATTCCTTTGGAATTTGCGAAAAGCGGATGCTTGTTTATTAAGGAAGATGAAAAATATTAAAGGCCTGCAATATAAATATTGTTTGGTAAAAACAAGTCTTGATGTACGGAAGTGAAACGTAACCATAAACTATGTTCTTTAATCTCAAACTTACATTGTCATTCTCAGTGGCGTCGGAACAGATTTCCCTTGATCCTCCTCTCCATCTTTCTCCCTCCATCTTGCATCTAATATCAATTTTGGAAGTCTTAGGCTATATATTACATTCGTATTATGTGACCAGCCACTTTAGTCTTACCGACTTGACAAAACTTACAATATATTTGAAAATAATGTCACTAGTTGACGTAGGGTTGGTTTCCATGTTGTTTTGGTGTAATAAAAGCACAGTTGATCGTGCAGTTCTCTACAATAACTTTATTAATTCTATAAACTCTTCCCCACATCTTACTAACAAATTGCCGTAATAATTAATCTTGTTTTAAAGTTTATCTATCACAGAATTATTTTACAGTCTCTAAAGAGTTCAACTGCCACAATTTATTCTATTTCACAGTCACTGTATCGCGGTCACTACACAACTAACTCTCGTCCCTGCAATTTTTTATAGGCCGGGGACAGAAACTTCTCGACCCCCGATCGACACCTTTCCAATATGGAAATTTCTGGCATATATATATATATATATATATATATATATATATACTTTTTTTTTGACAGAGGAAGTAGAGGCTCAGAGAAATCTCTGGGACGGGAGTATAGACGCATCGGTGATCTGCGCGGGTCTTTCGACTCGCGAGTCAGCTATTCACGAATCTATTTCTACCAATACGAGACTACTATTCCTGCCCTCACCCTCGAAATGCAAACGCTACTAATACGATGCTTCACAACAAAGGTGAGGCTATGGCTAGACTCAAAGAGCTGTAAAACCAATAAGTATGCAACTACAGGTTATAGTCCCGTGCCGTAGGCGAACGGTTTAAGGCAACATGTTTTGCTGTTGGCGCAGACTTGGACAGAGCAGAGCTACAAGACTATTCGCAGGGCTACAAGAATTGGACAGAGCAGAGCACAAGACTACTCGCAGAGCTACAAGACTTGGACAGAGCAGAGCTACAAGACTATTCGCAGAGCTACAAGACTTCGACAGAGCAGAGCACAAGACTACTCGCAGAGCTACAAGACTTGGACAGAACAGAGCTACACGATTATTCCCATGGAATTTCGGCTAGTACTCGTATGGGACCGATTTCCGCCCAGCATTGCGAGGAATTTATGCAGCTACAATAATTAACATCTGTAGGTTACGTAAACCAGCTGTAGCGGCTAGGGGATCCGATATTCTGACAACATGTCGCTCCTATACTGGCTGAATGATCGTCTATCTCCGTGATTAATAAATGTGGATGAGAAGCCAGCAGCCGGCTGGTAAGCTAAGGTTCTTCTAGGCCTCTCACGCCATGGAGGAAACACTAGGTTTATAGGATAGAAATCTTATCAAAAGGGACTAGAATCATTGTAACAGATCATGATACATGTGAAGAAATAAATAGGGACTTAAAGCAGGAAATTCATGCTGATTTATAGTTTAATGATTCATTTCTACCAATTTTGTCTAACAAGCTAAATACTAAAATTTATAAAGCGATAATTTTGCCTCTAGTACCCTACGAAAACAAGCTAAAACTATTCGAAATAGGAATATCCGAAAGACGAATATTCGGGTTCCATAAGGGATGGCAACGGAGAATAGAGGAAACTTAACATCGTTATACTGTCCACATTTGATTAAAGTCGCTAAAAACTGGGGTTGAACTAAATCTATGAAAAATAGATAAATAGAACTAAATCTATGGTCACACATAGAAATACATGCAAATAAATAAATAAATAAAACTGTGATCGATAGAGCAATTTGTACATTTTCGTTTCAGGTTATAACGGTCCGAATTGGCTATTAAAAGAATTTGACCTTACTTTATTAAGTGACTGTTATATGCCGAGTTTGTTTCTGAAAAAAGGGATGATAACGGAGAATGGAGGAAACTTCACATCGTAATATTGCCCTTATTCTACTAAATGTCACTAAGAAACGCGGGCTGAAAGTAAATATAAATAAAACTAAATCTATGGTCACACGATATCGTATAATGGAAATGGAAAATTAATGACAAATGAAGGAAAATTATAAGAAATGACTAAATTGGAATGTATAGGATAAATTCGACTTGCAGAGGGATTCGCTTAGTTTAGACAGTTTTTACATAACGGACTTTTTAAATTCCAATTATTATTATTATTATTATTATTATTATTATTATTATTATTATTATTATTATTATTATTATTATTATTATTATTATTATTATTATTATTATTATTATTATTATTATTATTATTATTATTTTCGTTTCACCCTCTTTGAGCTGCTTTGGATCAATCACTTTCTTTCTGTGTGTTGTTTCTTTCTTAGTGCCCAACATTTCTTAATTCTTTCTGATCTTCTTTTCCTCTCTTCTTCCGAGATAATAGGTTTGGATTTTCTTTTTGTAGATTTATCTTGGAAACATATGTTTTCATCACGAATAATTACTTTAGCTGTTCTATCGATTAGTGATTTTTAAGTAATCTTTAATTCTACTAGGTATTTTTCAGCTTCTTTAAACCAGTTGGGTTTTTTTGCGGTTACGGAAAAAATCAAAGACTTGTTTGGTTATTCTGAGAAGATAACCGTAAAAATGTATTCTCCTTTTTCGCATAGTGTCTGAAAGTTTTTCATTTCTTTTGTACGACGTTTCATTCTTGATGTATATTATCTTATTATCTTGTCTTATTATATAATTTATCTATTTTTTTATTTTCGTGAAACTCTTGCTGATCTCCAAAAATCCATTTCCACAGCCAAAAGTACATTAGTTTCTTTGTTAATAATGATCTCATTAAGATATCTTGTACTAAAATAGATGTTTCTTATGGTGACATATTAATGCTGTTAGTTGTTACTATTTTAGACCTTGTTATAACAGTATTGCTAAAAGCTCTGCTCTCTAACTTGGCCGTGAACAGACGTCACGTTATAACAAGATGAAAGTCTATTAGCACGTTGCCTAGCAACCGTTATGAAAAGGTTTCCATGAAATGCTAGCATCTCGTTATAGTTTTACATCCTCTTAAATTAGTTGTTAGATTTTTTATAATGGGAAATTACGTTGTATCAGGATTGATTCCAGAGACAACAAAACAAAGAGAAAATTATAATCAATGTTTATTTGATTTTAATGGGAAAGAAGGCAATGGCAGAAGAAACTTAACTAAGAAAAATAAAAGAAGGTGGCAGAGAGAAAAAGTTAGAAATGTTTCTTTTATAAGAGAGAGCCAGAAAATAACGAATGGTATTCATTTGTTTGGTCAAACTCTGAAAGAAAATGGAGTATATTCCTCGGTAAAACAAGATGGAGATTTTTTGAAAAGCAGAACAAACGGTGAAGAATATTATTTGTTAGATAGTTTCTATAACAACCGTCAGAAAGAAAAAAGCGTTTGCCGTTTGAATAAACAAATTTCAAACGAGCAGAAAAGGAAGATTTTTTCGAATACCGTAAGTATTCCTTCCATTCAAAAAACAGAAAAAGAATTTCAGAATTTGGTTGTTATATGTCTAATTCATTTTGCGAGATATTGAAAAATTAAAAACAGTTCGACACGTGGGAAATGCATAAACTAAGGAGTCTAATTTAGATCAGATTAGAACAAAGATAGATTCGGGTTATCAATGTCTGTAACACGGCAAACTTGTGTAGGTTCATTGTATTATAGGATACATCGCTATTTGTTATGAATGAATGGAAATTAAATATATTGTACGGTGTTATGTAGTCAGGTGGTATTTGTGGTTTCGGCACATCAAGCATTCACACACAACTCACATCGCTACAACCCTTCCTTTGACCCTACTTCTTCTGGTAGGCGACTACAATTTCAGTCAAGTTTTGGTCTCCTCAACTATTTTTCTCTATTCAGATATATTTTGGATACAGACGGGCCAATTTTTAATTTTCATTTCTGTTATATATTTTATGATGTCATCTTGTGATCTGTTTTTTGGCGTCCAGCTGTTCCGGTGTATATTGGTTTCCATTTGTATATTCTTTTTTCAAGTTTGTCTTCTTGCATTCTATTCACATGTCCAAAACAGCGCAGCCTTTGAGCTTTAATGTGGTTTACTATATTTTTATCTTCTTGTATCTTGTAAGCCCATGTTTTCCCTTAACAGAGATTTAGGCTCTCTCCCCCTACAGTGAAGAATTTGAACCACACTAATTTAGTTACACTTGTTTTCGTATAGATGTCATTTGAGTGGTCCGTGGTCAGAGTTCCGCCTCATACTGACATCTAGGAAACCAAGGTAGTACTAGGACGGGAAAATTCGGTAAATTTTGCTTAGAGGCCTTTTAATTCAGGCTTAAGGATCTTTTACGAGCCTGAAAATCTTCAGACTTGGGACCCACGGCTTAAAGTCACTCCCGGAGGACTTGCTCCTTGGATTTTTCCATCCTAAAAAAAAATCCATCGACCCCGGCCGGGTTTGAACCCGCGACCCTCGGGACCAGAGACAAGGAGCATAACCACTAGTCCACCGCGGCCGACACTATATTTTTATTTGTATTAAATTATTTAATTCGGAGATCACTCGTATATGCCATGTGCCATCCCTTTCTTTAATTGGTACAAAAATTCTCCGTAAAATTTTCCGTACAAATATTAATAGTTTTTGTTTATCAGATTCTTTTGGTACCCATGATTCACAGCCACAAGTTACAATATTGGTCTTATTACTTGTCTTACAGCTTAAATTTAGTTAGTCTGGAGACAAGTTTACTTTTAAAGAGCATTCAGAGAAATTCTTTCACTAATTTATTCCTGTAACTTTTTTTTTCTTTGACCCTATTCTGCCGTAAATAGTCACATAGGCTCAGAATCGTGAGGAATATAGGAATGTGCCCTTCCCCTGTATCACCACAACCATAAAGGCATATTTTAAACATCTGTGGTTTGATAGATCAAATTATTTTTCCTAAATGAGATAAGGTAAAGGGTGATTTGGAATGAATGATTAAATGAAGATGAAATGGCATGTAGTGGGAGGGAAGAGGAGTGGAGAGTTTAAGTAGGATGAAATTCGGGAAACGGGAAAACGCGCTAGTCACGCATCTACCGAGACGACATGTCGAGGTTATGGTCCGATTTTTCTGATTTACCAGAATATATCCTCTTGTTAATTAAATCAAACACTATGTATTCACTTGCGAGAAAAACAATGCAGTTGCTACAGAAATTTTTAAATTATTATTTTAAGATAAACATCCATTCCTAACACTAGGATTATTATCAGATTTGGAGAATACATCATTCGTCTTATTTTTTATAGCATATACTGAGTTTCGTTGCAAAAAAAACTGAAATTGTTACCCTTAGAGCAATTTGTAAATTTTCGTTTTAGGAGATAATGACCCGAATTGACTATTTTTATTTGACCTTACTTTATTAAGTGATTGCTATATGCCAAGTTTGTTTCCGAAAAAAAAATGCGACCGCTAGAGAGATAACACAACACACACACACACACACACACACACACACACACACACACACACACACACACACACACCACACACACACACACACACAGTTTAGTCATGGACATTTTCGGTGTCAACTAGACAGGATCGGTAAAGATCTGTGCATTTTTTAAAACTATTTTCGTGAAAACAACCTCAATAATTTAATTCCTTTGGAATTCTCCAAATAGTCATAATCAGGGCAAGAGATTTCCAGCATCAAAAGTTACAATTCACTTTTTCCAATTTTCACTTCGTCTTTAGGTCGTTTGCTTTTTTTAGCTTTATTCCATTTTTGCACAATCATTGTATAATTAATTATAATAGTTTTATTTAATAATAATAATAATAATAATAATAATAATAATAATAATAATAATAATAATAATAATAATAATAATAATAATAATAATAATAATAATAATAAAGTAATAATGATAATAACAATAATAATAAAAATAATAATTGCTTTATTTCACCTGGCAGAATTAATGCCTTAAGGTCATGTCTACCACTCAACCTGGTTAGAAAAAATTACTATAATTAGACTTATCAACACTTTGGTCAGAAAACAAAGAAGAAAAAAAAAAACAATTTAAAATTATAACAAAACTAGAAAAAGAATGTCAAATAATTGGATTACACTAACTTATACAGGAAATGAAACAACCAAACTAGCGCTAATTCGATCAGGAAACAAGATAAAAATATTAAAATCGTCTTTAAAACTAATAACAATCTCAACATCATATCCAATAAAATAGAAACAACAAATAAATACGAAAATAAAGGCGTTTATAAACTAAAGTGCAATAATTGCGACAAGTTTTACATAGGCAAAAAACAAGAAATTTCAACGCAAGATACTCTGAACATTTCAAATTTTTTATTAATAACGAAGAAAGATCAAGTTTTGCCAAACACATACTAGAAACAGGTAATCAGTTCGACAAAATCGATAATGCTATGCCAGTACTACACAGAGAGTATAACAGCAACAGGATTACCATCCTTGAAGATATATAAATTCTAAAAGAAGCAAAGAATACACACCTACTCAATGAGAACACACCCGCAGACCTAAACCTGTTGTACAACTTATACAACGAATCATTACCAGTTAAAATGCACAAGATGACACATTGTTTTTGAAAGGTATCCATATTGGAACTATTTGATGAAGTTTAATAATTTAGTTGAGGACAACTGACTTACCAGGTACTAATTTTATATTTAATATCTAATTACACTTATGTCTAAATTACAATACATATAAATGATTACATACTATATCTATAATACAATTTTTATCTACAATATATGTTGATTTACTCTAGAACAAACGAATAAAATCTAAAATGTACAATATAGGAAAATGAAAATAAAACTACAAATGACGTAGAATAAATTTGAATATGGAGGAAAATGAATTATTTAACAACAAGTAATTGTGTAAGTGTGACTTAAAAGTGTCAAGTGTGCGGCAACCCCTGATATCTTGAGGGAGAGAATTGTAGGTGCGAGCTGTGAAAGAAGTAAAATAGCAATCTTTTGTAGTCACCCAATACTGCATTCGGAAGAAGAAAAAGAAGACGATTAATGTTATTCTCGCATCCCATTCTCGCCTTACTTGCTGGACCTTCCTTACGAATGTATATTTAATTTCCTGTGGTTGAGCCAACTTTACAATGCACAAACCTGCCCCTCTGCTATTTCCTTTAAGTAAGGTCATTCACCTCTCCTATCGTTCCAAGATCACGTAAAACTTATACCACATAGTCATCGTTTGTCTTGTTTTTCATTCAAATGACAGATAAGTTATATAAGAAAGTCCGTCACGCAGGAACTACACGAACTAAGCGAATTATTCAAGTATAATTTATCGTAAGATTTTGCTGGTTTACGGAATGTATCTTCTTCTTCTTCTTCTTTCCAAGTATTAGGCCAAGGCCTGTTACGATCCTATAGAAAATTTTCCCTCCAACGTTTCATAGGACGGTCCAGAGAACTTCGTCCTCTTGGTATATAATTATAAACAGCTTTGGGGATCCGATTTGTACTCATTCTTTCAAGATGGTGTTTCCAATTTAGTTGGTACTGTTTAATATATTCCAAAATTGGCGTAGTCTTCAATTCTTTTAAGATATCGGTGTTCCTTTTCCGAATGTATCTTTCGTGATTTAAATCGTATATATTGCCAGAAAACAAACATGGCGGCTGCTACAGCGAAATTTTAAATTTCGAGTTTCAGGTAAACTTCCATTCAAAATGATCGGGGTTCGAAGATTTTAGCGAATATCTTTCTCGTTTTATTTTAATAGCATATACCGAGTTTCGTTGCGAAAAATCGGATATTTCTGTCATTAGAGCTGTTTTAAAATTTTTTTGTTTCGGGATAACCCCCACATATAATAGCCCGTTTTTGCTGGTTAACGAACTGGCCCTTACTTTTTTAATTAATTGCTATATACTGAGTTGGTTCTGAAAAACATTGCGGGCGTTAGAGCATTAGTACACAAACACACACATAAGTCCATCCATAGTAATTCTGCCCGAGGGCAGGTCCTTCACTGCAATCATAGCATTTTCATGCTATGCTTGCAGCTTTACTAGGGAAAGTAGGTGTGGTAGCTTCCCGTTGCTTTCCACACCGGTGAAGGATGATGATGATGATGAAGATGATAATGAATAATGATAAGGATGATGATGATGGCCATATGATTTCGGGGACCGTTTGGGCCTTAAAGTTTTCCTGACATTTGTCTTATAGGTGAGGAAAAACCCCGATAAATACCTCACCCAGAAAAACTGCCCCGACCGGGGATCGAACCCGGGCCCGCTGCGTGACAAGGCAGCACGCTACCTCGAGACCACAGCGGTGGACCACACATAAGTAGGCATATATATATATATATATAATATATATATATATATATATATATACAACTTATACACACTCTCACACACACACACACACAGACACACACACTATACCTAATAAATTGTATTTCATGTACAACATTTAGACCTAATCCTTTATGTTTATTGTAATTTAGATGTAAGACTTTTTTTTTTGTATTTTTTAAAACCTGATTGAGTGGCAGACAAGGCCTTAACTCTGCCAGGTAAAATAAAGCTATTATTATTATATCCCGTGCCGTAGTCGAGCAAATTTAGGCATGAATGGTTCGTGCAGAGCTACGGGACTTTGAGTTGATTCGAGTCCCCTTGGGGAAGAATTTTTCTCATGAAATTTTCACCAATATTGGACTGGTACTCATCCAGGATCGTGAGAAATTTGGATAGTTATGATAAGTAGCTGCTCAAGATTGAGAAAACCAGCTATAACGGCTAGGGACCCGAATGCTGACCACATGTCACCTTAATGGTTAACACATGTAAATGTGAGCCCAGCAGCCGGCTGGTAGGTGAAGGGTATTCTAGGCTAAAAGTGACTTCGGAATTCGCTAAAATAGCTCTATCAGCCGCCAAATTTATTTTCTCGCAATATAGCTAATTACCATATCAATTTATCAAATAATATACACACCCATAACCAGCAAAATCGTAGCATAAATTCGACTTGTTTAGGATTTTCATAAGTTTATCCAATTCCTGAGCGATGAACTTCCTTTAGGAAAGATAATTCACCCCTCCTAGATCGTACAAACCAGCTTAATCACAAAGAAATAAACATTTTGAATTGACATTTTATCAAATGACATATATATATATATATATATATATATATATATATATATATATATATATATATCCATCCATAGTAATTCTGCCCGAAGGCAGGTCCTTCACTGCAATTCACTGCATTTTCATGCTATGCTTGCAGCTTTACTAGGGAATTGTACGTAGGTGTGGTAGCTTCCCGTTGCTTTCCACACCGGTGAAGGATGATGATGATGATGATGATGATGATAAGGATGATGATGATGGCCATATGATTTCGGGGACCGTTTGGGCCTTAAAGTTTTCCTGACATTTGTCTTACAGGTGAGGAAAAACCCCGAGAAAAACCTCACCCAAAAAAACTGCCCCGACCGGGGATCGAACCCGGGCCCGCTGCGTGACAAGGCAGCACGCTACCTCGAGACCACAGCGGTGGACTATATATATATATAACTCACGTTCACTATCGAATATGTAGGTTCATGGTCGCTCAGGCATAAGCTCTACATACATCCCTATCCTGAGTCAATGCTTTTCAATCATCCACTGAATAATTTAATTCCATCAAATGATTGATTATGTTGTTCTCCTACCCATTTCTTGGCCCACCTACTGGCCGCTTTCTCTCTGGTTTTCCCACAAGGAGTTTACATGCATCTCTTCATTCCTCCTTCGTGCTACATGTCCTGCCCACTATATATAGTGTGAAGTAAGAGCCTATATATACAAACAAAATGATGCCGTCGATTGGAGAAAACAAAGCAGATAATCGATTTCCAGGCCATAAAAATTCACAACTTCGTCGTAATGGTGTATTTTACTCCAATGGCTGGATTCGATTTTCGGTGCGCAGAATTTTTTCATCGTGAATCTTCGCATTCCTAGAATTGTATTCACTGTGCTGTTTTCGGCATTGGTCTGACATTTCTGTATATATTGTTCCTGCTCGTCCACCACTATGTCCTGTCTAATGTGTGGTTCAGGGTTCCTGTTTACATGAGACTGTCCAGGGTATTGGTTGTAAGTCCCGGGGTGTAATTTTACAAAAGAGGGAGGATGAAAACGAGCAAGTAATACTACTACTACTACTACTACTACTACTACTACTACTACTACTACTACTACTACTACTACTACTACTACTAGTACTACTACTACTACTACTACTACTAATAATAATAATAAATACAGTAATAACAATAATATATTTTTATTTAGGAATATTCCACAATACAGTGTTTCTCCTTCAACCCAAAGTGATTTGTCGCCAGAGGTTCCTGTCTAAAGCATCTTCTTCCCTGAGATATCTAGCTTCCATACTTCTCTTCACTCCATCCATCCATCCATCGTTCTCTAGGTCTGCCTCTTCCACTTCTTCCATTAGCTTTCCAATTAAGGATCTTCTTTGGTATTCTCTCTTCTTCCATATAATAATAATAATAATAATAATAATAATAATAATAATAATAATAATAATAATAATAATAATAATAATAATAATAATAATAATAATGATAATAATAATAATAGATAGATCATCGGTTTATTAATGTCTTTGACATCGTCCGATTCCTGATAGCCAATTTCGTCGGTCCATCCAATCTCCTGGTTGTAGATGTTTCTCCTTCATGTATAAACATATTCCCTGACTCCAGGAGGTTTTAGATCTTCCTCTGCCTCGTCTTCCCTCAGATTTCCATTCCAAAACAGATTTTGATAGTCGATCCTCTTCCATTCGCTGGACATGTCCGTACCATCATAATTGCTGAGTTTTAATATAATCTAAAATAGTGTCTTCAATCTTCATAATGATAATAATAATAATAATAATAATAATAATAATAATAATAATAATAATAATAATAATAATAATAATAATAATAATAATAATAATCCATCCATAGTAATTCTGCCCGAGGGCAGGTCCTTCACTGCAATCATAGCATTTTCATGCTATGCTTGCAGCTTTACTGGGGAATTGTAGGTGTGGTAGCTTCCCGTTGCTTTCCACACCGGTGAAGGATGATGATGATGATGATGATGGCCATATGATTTCGGGGACCGTTTGGGCCTTAAAGTTTTCCTACATTTGTCTTACAGGTGAGGAAAAACCCCGATGAAAACCTCACCCAGAAAAACTGCCCCGACCGGGGATCGAACCCGGGCCCGCTGCGTGACAAGGCAGCACGCTACCTCGAGACTACAGCGGTGGACATAATAATAATAATAATAATAATAATAATAATAATAATAATAATAATAATAATAATATTAAAGGAATCAAGGATAAAGGTAATAATATCCTCATTTCCATTCCTACTTATATTTGTTCTAGCCTGAAACTTCTTTTTATCCTAATTTCCTGATATTATTATAAGATGTTCTTACTTTTTGTATTCAGTTCGAGTTCATTACAATTGCTAGCAGAGTTATGCATTTATAGACTGTTCGATGCATTCTCTTGCATAAATAATGAATATGTTTTATTTTTATTTTAGATGCTGGTCTTTTAAAATATTTAAATAGTGGTTCATGTAATAATAATAATAATAATAATAATAATAATAATAATAATAATAATAATAATAATAATAATAATAATAATAATAATAATAATAATAATAGCTTTGGTTCATGTACGTTACCAGAAGGCCATGTGTACTCTATAGAATGGAATTTAGTTATGATGTTTTTATATTTTAAAAAAAATCACTTGAAATAAATAAAAATCACGAAGATTTCATAATTTAATAGGATATTATTGTTTAAATGATAATTATATTTTAAATAAATTTTCTGACTAGATGACAAAATTTCAGAAAAGAAAACATTTGAACATTATTTTAATTTCATCCATGACAACTATATTTATAATTGTTGCTTTGGGTCAATTTTTAAGAATTGTAATTATGGCATATTGGCGACATAAATGGTTATTATTTATGGTATAACGTATTTTTTTATATGCAGTCCTTATGCATTCAAGACATTAATGAACTTAAGTGAGTATTAATTGTAACAGTAAGCCCTACAATATTATTTGCAACGAAAGGACAATTGAGTATTCTAGTGAAAATGATAATCTGTGAATCTTGGAATAACGTCTTAATAGTAACATATGATACACAAAATGGACAAATATACGATTAAGATCAGTAATTTTGGCTAGGTTTTTAAGTTATAACTGCTATGGGTTATCCTTATAGGCTAGCTCTTAGCGTATTCCCGTATATTGTACTCATAATTCACAGGTGTCTGCCAATATTACGTATCGTGTGACCAGCCTTGTGGCCAGAACTTCTGACTACAGTTCATGAGATCCCGGGTTCAATTTCTACTCAGATCACATGAATATTTCCGTAAAGGATTCCTGTAGTTGCTCATGATCTGGAAGTTTGACTTACTTTAGTTTTAAGGGCTCTTCTGGTTCTTTGTTATCATTTATCTCACTATAAAATAGTGTTTGCAACCTATTATCCATCCCCTTTGTCTAGAGTCTGCCTTACTTGTAATGGTAGCTGGGAATGGAATGCTTGCTGCACTGCATTCTGAGAAGTGAGTAATTCGTCATAGCAAGCAGAAGGCCAGTTTACTTCCCAGAGTTACAGCAAAGCAGGACATACACGAATGTACCGTACACTGTTTTTATCTCCCATCATATAGGGCCAAAGTACTTCGCTTTCCAGGCGACTCAGCTTCAGGAGTGAGTTACAATTCCGCCAATCCCAGGAGAGAATGCCAGAAATGTTATAAGACCGCCTGGTAACATTGCACATAGTGTTACGTAATGTGGCATTCTTAGGTTATTTTTATCTAAAATTACCATTAAATGTGCAATTGTAAGGTATTTTATTTTCAGTGATTCCTTCGAACAAAAAAATTACACACACACATACACACGCACGCACGCACGCACACACACACACACACACACACACACACATATATATATATATATATATATATATATATATATATATATATATACAATAATTTGAGCGTTTTTAGCAAATTCTGAAATAATGAATTTATTAAGGTTGTTGTCACGAAAAGGTTTTTTAATTTTTTTTACAGATATTCACCGTTGCTATCTAGTAGACATTGAAAATGATCATGACCAAAATTTAAGTTATATATATATATATAATATATATATATATATATATGTTATAATTAAATATTTAACATTGAGCAATGCAAGCTTAATATGGTATGATAAGAAAAATAAATGCCTGGACGGAATTCGAACCCGGATCTCTGAGTCTGTACCTCAGTGTGATATCCATTACACCACCAGGCGAATCCAATTCAAACATTTATTTTTCTTATATATGTATTATATTCCCCATTATTGCTAGATGTCGCGAGAACTCGGTCTAGTAATAATGGGGAATATAATACATAATTATATAAGAAAAATAAATGTTTGAATTGGATTCGCCTGGTGGTGTAATGGATATCACACTGAGGTACAGACTCAGAGATCCGGGTTCGAATCCCGTCCAGGCATTTATTTTTCTTATGTGTGTGTCTGTCTGTCTGTCCGTTAATGCTCTAGCGTCCGTAATTTTTGTTTTATCAGAACCAAATGCTTGACATATAGGAATCGATTAAAATAAAGGCACGGTCGAGTTTGTTATCAAGCGAAATCGGACCATTAAGTTTAGGATTTCACCTGAAACCATAATTTAAAATCGCTCTAGCGGTCGCAAGTTTTTGTTTTGCAAAGAAACTCATTTTATGTTATTACCCCAATTAAACGAGAAAGACATTCTCAAAAAATCAGCGAATTCCGACCATTAGAAGTGGGGGTTTACTTGATACCCTAAATTAATAAGTCACTCTAGCAGCCGCCATTTTTATTCGTCTCAATATATCAGTATTAACCCTCAAATTGGTAATGTTTCCTATCATATACATTAGTTCAATTTATTTATTATTTTTAATAGAGTAATAGAACAATTAATCAGTAGAAATTAATGTGTTAAATTATACAAGAATATTCAAGAGGCAATAACTTACAGTTAATATAGGTTTGTTTTTTCTGCACTCCAACACTTTTAAATAAGTTAGCATAAGAAATTGAGTTTCTCCAATTTAACAAAATAAAGATAGGCTACATCTCGTAAACTAGCAAAATCGGACCATAACTTCGACTTGCTGAGGAAATCGCCTACTTTACGCAGTTCCTGAGTGATGGACTTTTTTCTTCCGTATTCTAGGTTTAAAATTTAGGTACTTTTACGTGTCCCATTCCATCAGAACTGACACGAACTGTCCTAATAGAATGTTTAAACTATTGTTCACATACATACTTTTTGATAATCCCCTGATGAGAGACCAGGTTAATGCCGGGACCACCTCCGAATAAACATGAATATTTAAGATAAGACACAACATTCACTCATATATTCATTTTAAACAAAGAAGGATGTATTATGTTTGGAGACTATAGGGCCGTAAAATTTCCTAACGTTTATCCTGCTTAGAACTAGGTTATTTTTAATTCAACGTAATTTTTTTATTATTCATAATGTAAATCGTATTCTGTGTCAGTTTCATTCATGACATTTTACATTTTCGGCAAAACAGTGCTATTAGGCATATTGTGAATTAGATAGTGTCCAAAACTAAAACTCTCCTGAAAAAATATATTAAAAATGGAGTTAGAACAACCTGGTTGCAAGTAGGAGAATTGTCTTACATATGAAGAAAAACTCCGAAAAAATCTCACCCAGAAAACCTGACCCGATCGGGGATCGAACTCGGTGGCGCTGCGTGGGAGGTAACGACATTGTCTAGAGAGCACATGATTAATATTAGTATTATTATTGTTCATGTCGGCCGCGGTGGGCTAGTGGTTATGCTCCTTGCCTCTGGTCCCAAGGGTCGCGGGTTTAAACCCGGCCGGGGTCGATGGATTTTTTAGGACGGAAAAATCCAAGGAGCAAGTCCTCCGGGAGGGACTTTAAGCCGTGGGTCCCGAATCTGAAGATTTTCAGGCTCGTAAAAAATCCTTAAGCCTGAATGAAAAGGCCTCTAAGCAAAATTTACCGAATTTTCCCGTACTAGTACTACCTTGGTTTCCTAGATCTCAGTATGAGGCGGAACGCTGACCACGTACCACTCAAAATGACATCTATACGAAAACAAGTGTAACTAAATTAGTATGGTTCAAATTCTTCCCTGTAGGGGGAGAGCTCCTAAATCTCTGTAAAGGGAAAACATAGGCTTACAATACAGTACAATTATTATTGTTCATTCTTGACAGGAAGTGTTTATTGAAAATGAGTCTGATAAAAAGAAAATCATTGTTCAAGAAAATTCGAAGCGTACAGAAGGAACGAAGATACGTTCATCGGTGTGGAGTGTTAGAGGGCATACTTTACAAGAAGATGACAAAGTGGTTTATATCCAACCTGGAGGTCCGTCTCACCCGGACTTCTTTCTCAAATTATACAAAGAATCTCTCAATTGTTACGCAGAAAAAAAGGTAATTGATTTATGTACTTAGCCTACACTCTCTTCGCAGGCTTTTGGTCAATGGTAGATTGGTAAATCCTATACACATAGAAATAGGAAAAAAAGAAAAACAATGCATTCAGAGGTCAATATGATCGGCTCATTTTCTAACAATTTGAGATATTCTAGGTTAAGTTAAATATATACTTTCGAAGACATATAATTTAATCCTGTGATGTACAGTGTGTTCCGTTTATAAGAATAATAAAATAAATTGTTATAATTTCAAAACTATGCCTCCAAAATGGCTAAGGTTGGTAGCATTTGAAAGAGGAGGTTAGGACATTTTATTTAAATCTTGTCAATTTTAAAAGCGTCGCGCACATTCACAGTCATTTCATAGGAGAATTTTTATCGTATCTTTCTCTTGGGGAAGAGTTAGTCACCATGTGGACACGATAGCAGGGGAGTATTTTGTGTGCTACCAATGGCACAACATAATAATTCTGTAATTCGAGTAACTATCGTCAGTTCAATCTAAGACGGAGGGAAGCCATTCCCACGTACGTGTCAGTAATAAAATGGGGTAGGCAGTTGAGAGAATCTGTCACAGAAACCACATAACTGCATATGTTGGAGCTGTATGATGTGCCTCAACTCTCCGATGAAACCATTTTCCAGCAAGATGGGGCTCCACCATACTTTGCCAATACATGACCTGCTAGATCATCAGATCTAACACTACTTTTATTCCATGGGATGTATATAAGACACCAGCTTAAAATATCGATAAATCTTAGTACTAAAGGTACAGTGATCCCACTACAGGCCATAGGAGATCCTTGGGGCAATAGGAGGTTAAGGCTCCTACTTTTTCTACACAATTGGCACTTGATGTTAACCGGATTGTCAGCTCTGCGTGACGACCGCGTTTACCCCCAGAACAAGCGTCTGGTACTCATATCCGTTAGAGGCTGAGTCGACCCCAGATCAATGGTGCCACCAGAAGGTTTGGGTTAGTTTAAAAATCCTGACCCAACCGGGACTTGAACCCTCGACCTTCCGATTTGCAGTTCACTGCATTTACCAGTCTGCTACGGCGTGCCCCTAAATCTTAGTACTATTTTCATAAAATTATTAATTGTTAGTAGAATATTATTAATGAGATGTTACCGTTAGTTAATTAGTTGATACAAATTTTTCAGTTTGTTTCTGAAAGATGTAACAGTTTGGCAGTCTTTGACATAGAGTGGAAGGTAATTCAATATTGTAGCAAGAGAAACTGTAAAAGATTATAATAGGTAGATTCTGGTGTCAACACAGTAACACCACAGATACTTCATAACATATGGATCGAGTTTGAATACTGGTTGCACATTTCCCTTGCCATTAATGGAAGCCATGTTGAGGTTTGTAGAATATAAGATAAAAAGTGTCATTCTTTGTAACAATTAGTTCTAACTATTAATTCGTATTAGTTCAGATGTTATAGCTATTTTTTATTATACTTATAAGCACAATTCAATGAATATCATGGTTCTCCGACAGCATCTTTACCTTATCGTGGTGGAGTGACTTCATGCTTAATGACACCCCAAAAAGGGTCACCAATATTGAATAGGTTAAAGATGATAAGATAGACTGAAAGACGTATATAGGTCGAAAAGTGATGATCTCTGACCATAAAAGTGCAACTGCTAAAAAACACGTACAAAAGTTCAGCTGGAATAAAATTTCCCGGAGATATAATAATCCTTCGCTCTTCTTCCAGTTATATGGATGTGAAACATTGGGTGGATTTCTCAGCCGAAGTCTAAACCACGACCACGGTTTTCCAATGTTCTATTGTTTCCATAACACCTATAAACATGACTGAAAATTCACAGAAATTGTTATGAAACCATAGACATGTTCAGACATTTGTTTTTGTAATTAACAGCCGTAGATTATATTTGAAGAGAAAAATTTTCGCCTAGACCGGGACTCGAACCCGGGACCCTTGGCTTTCCGGGCCAAGTGCTCTACCAACTGAGCTACCGAGGCGAGTTACGATCTAGACGCAAATTTTTCTCTTATGTACGTTGTAATTCCCTCGCGCCAAATGCTTGAAACTATAGCTTCTATAATGGCGGCTTCTTAGTTAAGAAGACATTTATTGGGAATTTAACACTACTTTATAGCCAGTAGGGCTTCTATTGACGATTTTATTATTAATTTAACACTTCTCATTGAAGGATAAATTATATTTGAAGAGAAATATAACTAAGAAGCCGCCATTTGCAAAGATAGAAGCTATGGTTTCAAGCATTTGGCGCGAGGGAATACAACGTACATAAGAGAAAAATTTGCGTCTAGATCGTAACTCGCCTCGGTAGCTCAGTTGGTAGAGCACTTGGCCCGGAAAGCCAAGGGTCCCGGGATCGAGTCCCGGTCTAGGCGAAAATTTTTCTCTTCAAATATAATTTATCCTTCAATGAGAAGTGTTAAATTAATAATAAAATCGTCAACAGCCGTAGATTTTCAGTTTTTATAATTGTTAAGAATTAAATTAATCGTGATTATTTTATACCTCATACTTCTATATTTCAGTGCTGTATTTAAAGAAATATAGAAGTATGAGGTATGAAATAATCACGATTAATTTAATTCTTATGAATTTGAACCTCATAATGTTAAAAATTCCCAAATTTAATGTATAAATTTATAATTGTTATGGAAACATTAAAAAATTGGAAAACCGCGGTCGTGGTTTAGACTTCGGTTGAGAAATCCACCCATAGTCTCTTATTTTAAGAGGAATATTCGAGAATAATTTTCTTAGATACATTTTTTAGACCAAAGATAAACCAGTAGGTGTGTATGGAGAAGATTTCGTAACAGTGAGCTACATGATCTCTATGGGAAACCAGATATAATGAGTCCCGTGCCGTAGCCTAGCGGTTTAAGGCATGATACCTTGGTACAGAGTACGGGACTTGCGCTGGTTTTTGAGTCTCCATGGGAGAAGAAATTTTCTCATGAAATTTCTCCCAGTATGGGACGGGTACCCACTGAGTATCGCGAGGAATTTGGATAGCTACAATAAATAGCCGCTCCAGATCGAGTATACCAGCTATGAAAGCTGGAGGACTCGACAAACTTACATGTTTTCCCTTTACTGGTTGGATGATCATCCACCTCTGTGATTAATATATGTGGGTGTGAGGCCGGTGGCCTGCTTGTAGGCTTGTCGCGTCATGGAATTTTATTTCTCTATCTTATATATAAAAATTAATGTTTGTTTGTTTGTATATTTGTTTGTTCGTACTTTATGCGCGGCCATACCGTTGATCCGATTGTGATGGGTTTTTTGCAAAACGTTCAGGAGATTCCCGGGATGAACATAGGTTATAAGAGAGTTGTGATACTCAAATCCTACACCCTTAAAAATCGCCCTTTGTAGTGGAAAACGTGAAAAAAATAGCTCTTTGGACGCTTAAATGGCTTACGCTGCCTAAACCATAAGAAATGCACAAAATTAATGTACACAGAATTGAATATCTCAAAAAGCTCTACAAAAAAGTCCGCGACAGCATATGTTTATCTCTTACGGATAACTCACAAAAACCATTTTTGTCTTTCATTGATACCAAGAGTCCCTTATCTCTTACGGATAACTCACAATGACCATTTTTGTCTTTCATTGATACCAAGAGTCTCGCGCCGAAGTCGACTGGTTAAGGCAAGAAGCCTTGGCGCAGAACTACGGGACTTGCTCTGGTTCGAGTCTCTACGGGGAAAAAAAATGTCTTATGGCATGTCGGCCAGTATGGGTCAGAAATGAAATCTAGCTGGGAAAAAAAAAGAAAAGAAGTTTTGACTCACCCTCATCAATTATCTTTTTTTTTTCACTCTAATATAATTGTTGTATGACGGTTCTTAACTTATCTGCAAAGGAGGGTACAATTCTAATGTTCATGACTATGTGACGTCATCATTCACACTTCTTGAGGCACAACAGAAGGCTGTAAGAAGTTTTTTTGCGAACTTATTTAATAATATCTAATTATGTCCTAATTTCTGAATTTTGTGGTAAAAAGTAACATATTTTTAACGTCCGCCCATGACATGCGAATTACGTTCGGGCAGGACAACATCTGCCGGGTACGCTAGTATGTAATAAAAAACATTTAAGTCTAAACTCCGATGTGCAGACATACGGCTCCAATGAGAGGAATGAAGAGTGGCATGGACATTTCTTGTAGGGAAACCAGAGGAAAAGCGTACGATAGGTAGCCAAAGAATGGGATGGTAAACTAATATTAACATTGATACGACGGAGGTTAATTATACAAGGAATGATTGGAAAACATCAGCTCAAGCTAAGGATACTCTGCGGCCATTAACCTCCAGGTTCGATAGTGCCAGTGAGTTAGATGTATGTCCAGGGAAATTTGCACTCTGCGACCTTTTTACCGAACTACGTATAGTGCCTATGGAGTAAATCACATTGACTACTGATGATATGGCAAACATAATACTATACACGTACATATTATAAGCTTCAAAACTCGGAAATGATAAAAAAGAGGAAGTAATCATATTGATTCTGAATGTCTCAAATCTTAATGAGAGTAGCTGAATTTAAATACCTAGGAACTATAATTACAAAACAGGAATGAGATGCACAAAGGAATTAAACATAGGCTCAATTGTGGGTTATGCATGCTATTATGAATTTCACGGACTCTTATCATTCAAACTTATCTAAAGAAATAAAATACAAAAAGTAAACTGAAAATATAAAAAAATATATGTCATGTTTCCAGATATATTATATAGATGCGAATATGGATTCTTACTTTATGGGATGAGAAAATATAACGAGTATTTGAGAAAATTTTTGGACTATAGAGAGATTAACAGACAGGCGAATGGAGGAGATTACATAACAGTGAGTTACATGATTTTTATAGGAAACCAAATATAATAATAGCAGTTAAGTCTCGTAGACTGAGATGAGTAAGACGTGGCACGAATGGGGAATGAAACAGGCGCATGGAAGTTTCTTGTAGGAAAACCAGAAGGAAAACGTTCAGTTGGTAGACCAATAATGAAGTGGGAGAATAACATTAACCATGATTTGAGAGAATGATTAAGGCTTCGAATCGCGATGGTGCAAAATTTTTAAAATGGAATGGCCCTGGTGTCGACTCAGCCTCTAACGGAAATGAATACTTGAAGTATTTCTTGGGATAAAGATAGCCTTCACGCTGGGCTGATAACACGGTTGACATTTCGTCTAGAAAGGTGGGATCCCTTATTTGAATGAAGCTATTGAAATTGTCCTCTTGAAAAATATTTTGAAAAAAAAAATACATTCTTTCATCCAAGAAAAGTTCAAAAATCGCTCTAGCGGTCGCATTTTCAATATTAAAAAAAACTTAATCTGACCTTTAGAAGTAAGGATTTACTGGATTCCGAAAATTAAAAATGATTATAATAAAGTCTGTTTTCTCGTAAGACATATGATTTCATTAACAAATGATATATATATATATATATTTATTTAATTATTTATTTATTCTGTAAATCAGCAAAATAGAACCTTAAACTCGACTTGGTGAAGAATTCGTTTATTTACTAATTTCTCACATGATGGAATTTTTTTCTTTCAACTGTGGAAATATTTCTTGATAATCCCATTGATGTTAGAATATTCCGTCATTGTGTTCAACGGAGATTGCACCTACCTTGTTGACGGCGTCCTAACACTGCTCCAGAAATTCGCGGCGGTTTATATTGTCACACAGGCTAAATAATCTCATTATTTCTTTCAAGGGGAGATAGTCGTGCAGATGTCATAGAAAATATCTCGTATTCAAAAAAATTATGTCTCTGATTATAATTAATAGAATTTACTACAATTCGTAATATTAATTGAGGATACATTTAGCTTTACAAATCTAACTAACTCTCTGGCATTAGCAAATCCATATAGGTTCATGGCCGCGCGGACATAAGCACTAAATACATCCCTATTCTGAGCTAATATTTTCCAGTCATCCCTGCATCCCTGCATAATCTATTTTCCTTAAATCGTGGTTAATATTATTCTCCCACCTCATTCTTGGCCCACTTACTGGACGCTTTTTCTCTGGTTTTCTTACAAGACATTTCCATGTCCCTCTTTCATTCCCCATTCGTGCCACATGTCCTAACCATCGCAGTCAACGATACTTAACTCTTCTTCATATATCTGGTTTCTCAAAAATATAATATTGCTCTCTGTTATGTAGTCTTTACCATTCCCCTGGCTGTTCATTTTTCTATGAACCAAACATTTTCTTAAGAACTTTATTTTCAAATACTGATACTCTTTTCTTCTCCCTTTACCTTGTTTCGCATCCATATAATGAATAACATGTATATTTTTATATATTGTATCTTAAACCATTCAGTTTGTCCATCGCATACTAATTTTAAGGTACATTTTTCTCACATTCTGAAGTGAAGTGAAGATTGAAGTAAACATAGTCACTATATATATATATATATATATATATATATATATATATATATATATATGGTATGATAAGAAAAATAAATGCCTGGACGAGATTCGAACCCGGATCTCTGAGTCTGTACCTCAGCGTGATATCCATTACACTACCAGGCGAATCCAATCCAAACACTTATTTTTCTTATATATGTATTATACTCTCCATTATTACTAGATGTCGCGAGAACACTGTCTTCACTGCCATCTAGTAGCTGACTATATCAAGTAAGCAAATTAAAGAGAATATTTATTTTACTTTATAGCAGTGACGCTTTATCGATGTTATAATTAAATGTTTAACATTGAGTAATAATGGAGAGTATAATACATATATAAGAAAAATAAGTGATTGGATTGGATTCGCCTGGTAGTGTAATGGATATCACGCTGAGGTACAGACTCAGAGATCCGGGTTCGAATCCCGTCCAGGCATTTATTTTTCTTATCATACCATATTAAGCTTGCATTGCTCAATGTTAAACATTTAATTATAACACACACACACACACACACACACACACACACACACATATATATATATATATATATATATATATATATATATGATCAGCCTCATGGACTAGTGGTCAGCGTTACTGACTACTGTTCATGAGATCCCGGGTTCGATTGCCGGTCAGACCATAGGATTTTTTTTCTTAAAGGGAATTCCTGTGGTTGCCCATGGACTGGAATTTAGGTTAAGAACTCTCCTAGCTCTCCATTATCATTTATCATCCATTATATCATCGGGGTAACATAACTCCGCCTTCCAGTTGCCCCAACCTAAGAAATGGACTACAATTCCGCCAATGCCAGGGGAGAAAGCAAGAAATGTCATAAAAGACAACCTGGTGGCATTAGACAAATATATATATATATCTGTCCTAGCAGTTGTACTGTTGTTCCTGTAATATTTTAAATAAAATATAGGCCTGTGATTAAATTTTAACTTCGATAATTTTTTTTCATACAAATTATTGATAAAATAGTTTTTGAAGGATTATTTTATTGAATTCATCATATAGTGAGTATGCTATCCTGAAAATGTCACAGTTCTAAAATAGTTAATGTAAAAAAGTGCACCTTTGAGTATTTTTCAGATTTTATTTATAAATTAATTTATACTGAATGATCTAAGATATAAACACACACACACACGCACGCACGCACACACGCACACACACACATATACATCTTTAAATGTAAATATACTCGTATAATTAATTAAAACAAAACTTGTAATAATCTTAAGTAAACAGAATGAGGAACGGCCGCGGTGGTCTAGTGATTAGTTCCCTGCCTTTAGTCCCGAGGGTCGCGGGTTCAAACACGGCCGGGGTCAATGGATTTTTACAATGAGAAAATTCAAGAGACAAGTCCTCCGGGAGGAACTTGAAGCCGTGGGTCTCGAGCGTGAAGATTTTCGGGCACGTAAAAATCCTCAAGTCTATTAAAAAGATCTCTGAACAAAATTTACCTATCTTCTTTCTTCCAAGTAATACCTTAATTTCCTACTAGATGTCTCCTCTAGGTGATGTACTAAATACTAGTCACTCGTTGAGGTCTGTAGGGAAATAACCATAATTAAATTCGTCTGCTTAGGAACTTTCTACTCAGGAAGCACCCATATTCTATCATCATCAAATAGAATCAGAAATCTAATTTTTAGATCAGGAGCTACTTTAATTTCTCTTCACAGCTGACTTTTCTTAAATCAACAAAACACTAAAAATGTATGTTTATATGTTACAGATCATAAAAAAGACTGTATTGATGCCCATGTATATGAAATGTCTTAAATTCCAAAA
>JASPKZ010010444.1:0-123414 GCA_030220185.1 Diploptera punctata
ACGCACGGAGTAATATTAGTAGAAGGATCATCTTCCACTCTATGAAGAACATTTTCTTCGAAGTCTGCAGGCTGCGCGTAATTCTTTCACCGGCGTCTACTCTGTTACCTTCAACGTCCCATGATCCCGCAAACGCTTATCAACAGACTCTTAAGATTATTAGGTGAGGATGGTGTCTATTCGGATACCACTCTGCATACATGGCAGCAGCTCTTGCACCATTACTTATGCTGCACCATAATCAGATGCATTTCGGCAAGTTCAGTATAAGATATTAAATATAAAATTGGTACCTGTCAGTCGTCCTCAACTAAATTATTAAACTTCATTAAGTAGTTCCAATATGGAGACCTTTTCAAAAGCAGTATTTCATCTTCTGCATTTAAACCAGTTAAACTTGTTAAAATGCTGAAGATGAAACACTAGTTAAAATGCAGAAGATGAAACATTATTTTTGAAAGGCCTCCATATTGGAACTATTTAATGAAGTTTAACAATTTATTCGAGGACTACTGACCTTCCAGGTACCAATTTTATATTTAATATCTTATTACATAACCTCAACGGTACTTTAATATGAATTTTAAATGTGCTCAAAGTTCAGCATAACTATAAAGATATTCCATGATGCTTTCATGTAATGTGACTGATACTGAAGTAACTTCTAAGCAGATGTTAATATAATAAACTATATGGGAATAGGTATTTTGCACATGCCTACACTGAACAAATTTCAGTGTCGATATATCACAGTACACACGAAAGAAAAGTAGAAGAAAAAATGTGGTGGGATTTGAACCATCAACGTTCGAATCTCAAATCCATCGCTTTGACCATTAAGCCACACATGAAGTACACAGATTCTGCGTGTTTCCCTGTGAGTTAAGGCTTTTATTGTACCAATGCTACTTTAACCAGTGCAGTGGCGTGCAATCATCTTTTAAATTCAAAATTTTAAGGAATTTGATAACCCAATATTTCATAAACGTTGTCTAATTATTAGCCATCAGGATCTCGGAATTATTACCAAGATCTGAGGTTATTCTAGTCTAATTTTCTCTCCTACATTGCTCTCCTATTGATTTATCTGTATTAATTGTCGATTACTATGATCCCTATAACTAGCCCATTTTCCCTCGTAGACCATTGGTTTCCTATTTCAAATTATTTGTATAATACCCCACTGTAAGCAGTTAAATTTGTCCGGAATAATTCATTTACAACCCATTATATCTTCTTATCTAGAGCATCACATACCCGCTTACTTTCCTGCTCGGTTTTAACATTTATTGCTTGTAATGCCTGCCACACAATATGACAATCTATATGTGCAAATCTGTGGAAACACCCATGCCTATACCATTTACACGGACGGATCAAGATTTACTGCAGGAGGAGAGGAAGTACAAGTTGGATGTGCTTATGTAGTTTATTGTGAAGACAGTGAAGTTTTCTTCAAACTCTCACCTACCTGTTCTGTTTTCCAAGATGAACTATATGTCTAATAAAAGAAGCAGTACAGTGGTGTAGCTCTCGAATTTTTAGTGACTCTCAGGCTCCTCTTTAATCGATTGCAGATAAATTTAATTTAAATCCAAACTCAATAGAAATTAGAAATAACATTAAAAATAAATAATAGTTTTAAAAAACTAAAAGAACACGCTTTATTAGAAAACTAAAATATGAAAAATAATTTTAGTTTCCAATACGCTTGGGATAAAATAAAGTGGTCAACAAAAAAATCATCTCCAACACATATAGAATAAAATTAGAGTTATCAACAAAAAGAAAATATTTTTACCATCAAAACGTGGGGTGCTCTATATCAATTAATATATTTGATAATAAACAGATATTGGTAAAAGTAAGCTCTCTAAGAAGAAAATGTAAAAATCATAAAAATCACCCCACGCTTTTGATGGTAAAATTATTTTCTTTTTGTTGATAACTCTAATTTATTCTATATGTGTTGGAGATGATTTTTTTGTTGACCACTTTATTTTATCCCAAGCGTATTGGAAATTAAAATTATTTTTATATTTTAGTTTTCTAATAAAGCGTGTTCTTTTAGTTTTTTAAAACTATTATTTATTATTTATTTTTTAGTTTTAATATTTTACAGAATAAGATAAAAATATAAATATCTTTAAATTCGATATTATTGTAGTATGAGCTAAAAGTAACACTCTTCTATAAAAAAAAACTGCTCCTAGCCGGATTTGAACCAGCGACATATGGATTACTGAAATTATATACCACTAAGAGTTCACTGCTCTACCAACTGAGATCTTACAACGATTGGCTAAAAACTCCACAAGTCCGCAACCTATTATACCAGTTTTCATTTTTTTTTAAATTTCGGATGATTCTGGCCAGGATTTTAGAAACAAAATATGAAATTATTGTATTGTCACGGGTCCTCTTCACGTATACAAAGTTTCAAGTCGATCCAATGTTTCTAAGTGGGTGAAAATCGCGTTGTAAGATTCCGTTACATTGATACAAAAACACGTTTTTTGATTTTCTGATGATTATGGCCAGGATTTTAGAAAATAAATATGAAATTATTGTATTGTCACGGGTCCTCTACAAGTATACAAAGTTTCAAGTCGATCCAATGTTTCTAAGTGAGTGAAAATCGCGTTGTAAGATTCCGTTACATTGATACAAAAACACCTTTTTTTGATTTTCTGATGATTATGGCCAGGATTTTAGAAAATAAATATGAAATTATTGTATTGTCACGGGTCCTCTACAAGTATACAAAGTTTCAAGTCGATCCGATGATTTAAAGGGGGTGAAAATCGCGTTGAAAGATTCCGTTACATATAGATAGATAGATAGATACAGGTCAAGCTAATATAAAGCGTGTAATTACACGAAACACCTGTGTCCGTCTTGGATACGAGAGCACCAGGAAACTGTGGGAAATGAATGTGCTGATCAACTGGCAAAATCCGCAGCATCTGAGCTTCAATTTTCATTTTCAAAGAGTCCAATATCCTACGTTAAAAATAAACTTTTTGACTATATCATTACTGATTGGAATGAACATTGGATAAGGAGTGCAAATGGTGGTTCGACTAAAGAACTCTTCTTTCCTGCAGTACACCATACGTTAAATATAAAACATTTAATTCCAAATTTCATTTTAACACAATTTATGACTGACCACGGAAAATTTGGACGTTATTTTAGAAGATTTAATATTAACCCAGACAGTGATCATAATTGTAAATGTCAAGAATCAATACAACCTGTAAAACATGTTTTATTTGATTGTCCTATATTCGAAAGACAACGATTCGGGTTAAACTTGCTTTTAAATGATGAGGCTTCTGCCTCAATGTGTGAAGTGATTTTTGAGAACCAAACTTATTATAAACATTTTATGAAATTCATAACAAACATTCATAACAATATGTAGTATTTTCTAACTAAGACAATTTATGTAATTCATAACTCTCATTCAAAACCATAAGATAATATTTCTCTTTTACAATGTATAGTATAATATTGTTATAGTAAGCTACAACCCTAACATGCCTTTGTGGCAAAATAGGGTTTCAAAATATTTGGAGATTCAATAGTAATGCCTTCAAAATCGCATTTAAATCTACTAAACTTAGGTATGAGCCTGCCGTATTTTTATTATTTTCCGCCTTTTGTTTGAAGTATTAGTTAAACCTACTGTTAATCTACTTCTTAATTTCATTAATTTTTGCCAGAACCAGTTATCCTCTGTTTCTACAGCAAATAACCCTTTACAAGAAAAATGCACTTTGTTTTATTACATAGTTATTTATCTATGCACTATGCAATCAGTTTTTTTTTAATGTTCGATTTTTTTAAATTGATTGTCTTCCTTTTAGTTGTTTTAATTCGTAGCACTGTCCTGAAATAAATAACTATTTTTACATTACCTTTAGTTGAAGTTTCTGTTGGTTCATACTGGAACAGGATTTCTTGGTTCGGTTGAGTTTGGTTGGTAAAGTGAGTGTCCAGGGTTATGGATGTCTATTCAGTATGGTGCGCCGGACTTTCTGGGTTTGGTAAGAGGAAAGGTCTTTCTAGGTATACAACAGGAAGGATATTCACTTGGAAAACAGTATACGAGTCTAGATAAGTTGAAACACACTTGCAGTTTATTCTTCTTATTTTTATATTCCGTCGGTGCCTCGACGGGATTTCACAAGTCGTAGGTGGCAGGTATGTGGGGTCAGGTCTGGAGAAACTCGCGGTCCTGATATAAAATCACTAGCTCAAGCTGGTTTGCAGTGATTATTGATTCCCTCACACTTCACTATCGGCAAGTAAACAAGGAGTGCGATTACAAGATTGACTAATTAGTCCTGCTATCAGCGGAAATATATTTATCATAAGTAATGCCACGAGTGATTTCCAAATTATCGATAAATTGACGACTCACGAAGTGAGGAGTGAATTTATCTAGAGAATTTGGAAATCAAGAGTGGCATTTGTTAGGATTATTTAACGAATAAAATTAAGCTGTTTACTCACAAATCATTGTTTAACTATAGTTATTTTAAAATATGTATATATTTAATGTAAACGGCGATGTTTGAAAACAAATCAGAAATGTGAGGTTATGTTCATTCACTGCACCTTGATCATATTATTTATTGCCAAATAAGATCGCAATATTGTAGGAGTGCACCCAAGTGGAGAAATAATGAAACACATCAAACTATATATCATAATCAACATTACGGGTTATTCATTTATTTTTTTAGTAAACAACTCAGTAAAATCAAGGAATCTTTTCATTATTTGCTATATTCACTGCATTTGTTGGAGAAAAATAATGCTTTGACCTGTTCAGAACATTAAAAAGGAGGAGCTTTCTTTATCACAAAAGCAGGAGCTGATAAAGAGAAATCAATAAAGAGCAAGGTGAAACACGACTGTGATTGGTTGTAAATCAAAAATCATTGTAACATGATTGGTCATTGACTCCCATTTGGGACATGAGTTAAATAGTCACCTTTTAAGCAATTAAACTTTACTTGGGATATATTCCACTATATATGTCTGGTATATCTGCCTGATTGATATGTTTACTAGCTAGGATGTGCGATGCGTTATGTCGGGTGTACTTGTGTTCTCCCTACTCTCTACCGGTGACATAATATTATTTCGTACGAGATCGTCAACCATTCCTCTTCCACACATGGCACCTTCAACTTTTACAAAATTTAGATGTTACCATCGTTTTGATTCATCCCCTCCTATTTTGAATGAATACACTTATACGTTTGTGGCTCACATCCCCACCTTAAATTATTTGAGCCCCAATTTTGCAGGGTTGCCCAAATCATCTGCTAACTAGTTTTTTTATAACTTTCTTGGGTGGTCTAATTATTTCACCGCTAAGAGGATATTTCTGACTGATTGGCATGTTTCTCATGTTAATGGCTGGGAATAGTTGCTCAACGTCAAGGCTTGGGGATCTCTGTTTCATTGTTCATAACTGTCAGTCTATTGTAATGAGTTTTGGATTTGCCATTTGTTATAAGATGCTACAATACCCCTTTGCTTGTAAGTTGGTGCCACAAAATTTTATGTAGAATTCCTTCCTATTGTGAAAGGATGGACTTTTCCCAATCTTACAAAGGCTGAAGGTTTCAGTAATATCCTTGGTCTAAAATTATTGTAGTATGACTTTTTAATCAGTTGATATAAGTTTTATATGGTTGATGCTATCCTCGTGGTCTCATTATTTCCAGGATCTTTGCTTCATGCTGGTTCATTTGAATACCGACAACACCTATTTGCTGTATTATACTAAATAATTGAAGTTTCTGGAAGAAGGACCCATCAGACAATATGGCAAATTGAGATATTTGCAATCAAAGATTTTTAGAATGTGTAACTCAATAAAAACTACAAGTAACCCTATATTCAAGTCAACTTTTTAATAAATTTTGCATTTTGTAACAAGAAATATGTTATTTTGAAAATTAAAAGTAGCACAGCCTTGAAAATATAACAATAATAGTAAACTTGCATATGGGTCCTTTTTCCGTAAATTGACAGTAAATGGGTTTTATCAGTTCATAATGCTGTAATATGTTTAATTTAGGATGTAGTAATAATAATAATTAAATATAATAATATAAAATAGAATTATATTTCATTATTTGTTACTATCTCTTACATTTCATACTTTGCTTTCATTAAACATCCTATCCAACCAAATACAACTTTCTTTATCCATATATTTATACAAGCCACGAACGTCATCTTCTTTCACAGATTTTACTGGTGCCTGATTCAAAGTTGAAAGTTCAATATCTTTTAGCTGTTGGGTACTATATTTCTGTTTCCACAGACGAAACAGGGTAAATGTACTGAAGTAAGTTGGTGAGTACAGTATAGTACCATTAGTTGTATATTTCAGTTGTGTGTATGACTGGATCTTGAATACAGTCCCTTTTGCAATGGGTTTAAGGAGACAATATTCATTGAGACCACTTTTCCAGTCCTTTATTAGTGTCCTGTCCATGCAAACTTCAAATGGAGTAGGATAGGTTCTACACTCTACCATAGCTGAGAGCTATGGTAACGCAGTTGGGATTATCTCTACTTTCTTCAATTTTGTTTTTATTAGTCCAAAGTTCCTGTTGTATTGTCCGAAATAATGTCCCGGACAGGAAATAGGTGTGTAACTTCCACTTCATAGACTCTGGCTAACCATGAACAAAATGAAGTCATAACTAAATTTTTATTTTGCCCTCCGCAAGCATCAGAAAGCAAAATCACCTTTTTCACATTAGAGAATTCAGCAAGTTTATTTTTATAGCATTATTTAGAAATAAGGCAACTGAATTTGAATCTTTTTTCACCTCTGCTTCCATAAAACAGTACATAAACGAGGTTGTGCATGTGAACATTAAACGCATACAACCATCTGATAGATTTTGAGAATAGTCGAACTCAACCACAAGATAAGAAGGGTCTGTTATGCTCTTAAGGATAAAATCTCTCTTCATAGATATGTACCTCTCTGCCTTCCTCTGGTGCAGTGCATACTCTACTTTACAGACATCTGTTGGATCACGTCTCAATGTGTTTTGACATTGTGAGCAAAAATCACAAATGTCTGTCTTTGGCTGCTTGAAGGCATAGTTACAATGTTCTTTAAAAAACTTGAAATAAGCTACATATTTCATAGTAAGCTTTTTACCAGTTGTTCAAAAAAGTGTTTGGAGAACATTTCAAATAATGTCTTGACATTTAAGTCTGGATTCTCAAAGTAATTTAAATTTGTTTTACTGCCAGAATGATGACTCTTTTCACTTGGAATCATGCTTAAATGTTCATTTAATTTAACCCAGATATTTGATTCCAATTTATGTGGACGGTTATTGTGACTGCCCCTTTATTATGCAATACCTCTTTTTGTATGACCCTCAGTCTCCTTACTGACACTTGGAAAAGCTTACAGAGAACTGGACGGCAAATTTTAATCTTAGATCCTGTTATAAATAACATATACTCCCATGTGTTGATTTGTAAGGTCTTTGGATTTTCGTTTTTCTTTCTATTTGGTTTTTTAGCTTGTAGTTCCATGGTGCGTGCTAAATAAGAATCTTGCAGTTCCTTACTTTGTCCATTATAAAATAATTCATATAATTCTTCTTGTTGGTTTTGTGCTACTTTTAGATGACACTTTTAGCTGACACTTTTCTGGCAACATTCGTTCACTGGCAAAAACTCCTTTTTCCTAACCTCAACTCCGGTAATGTTTACATATGTATCACCATTTGACCTCTTCCTTTCAGCTTCTGTCTTCTTCAAACTAGTGTTGCAGTATTTTTTTTTTTCCTTTTACTTCCATTGGGTTCCATTTCATTTCATTTTATATATAAACAAACTTACTTAAACTAAAATCAATTGATCAAGTGCACAGGCTCCTGACAACTGCACATCACCACAATAAATGCTGCCATTCACTCAATTTGCAAAAGTCTGAAGCTAAACTTGGAGGGAATATTCTATACAATATGGCGGATCACTTAAAACGATTTCCCGAAAAATGACCCATAGGTCTATAGGTCTATAATCCAGAAAGCTCCTCAGTTGTTGTTGCGGTATACTAAATAATTGTTTAAAATATTTAAATAATAATTTATACATATCATTGGGTGAGGGGATATGGATATATGGCTACAATACCACTAATTGTATCGTTTATGCCGAGGTGTTGTTGCTGAGCTCCTGCTTTAGTGTTGGCTGCTTTTCTGCCCAGGCATTGCTCTCTACTTTCTTTCAGCAATGTCGTGTTGTTGTGGTGTTCATGATAAGACTCCGCTTAAGTCATTCAGCGTGATGTCAATGTTCACAAATGTTTACGTCAATAATCTGTTAGCACAGTCTAATCACTTTGGGCTCCAACGTATGAGTGCCATTTGAAGGGGTATATAACTGGGAGCAATGAGTTTCTCAGGGGACAACACGATCAACTGTGAAGACAACTACGATAATTATTTATCTTCCTTAATTATTAAGGTAGACGAGGAATTTTTTTTATTATTTATTTAACTTATGTCCTATATCTGACATAAATCAATTTAACTATCGCTCTTGATATTCTCAATGGTACTTGTGCATTATCAATCCTTATCCGCATAATATTACGTTCTTTGGGGTCCGATTTCCTATCACGATCCCTTATATTGTCCGTGTAAACTTGTACACGTTTATCCAGTTGGAGATCTATTCTCTGTAGATTTATAATGTTTTTGGGACTTTTCAAATTCTCGCCTATCGCATGACGGCAAGAGAAGATTATTACTTCTCCAACGAAGGGACGTCAGAAAAGTGTTGGTGTTGCCAAGACGCAAGTCACAGACACAGTGATGAGTAAGATTTTCTTTTAGAATAACTACAAGACCGTCTTTGAGAATCTTAAGGCAGTGATTTTTATTACAACAATCGTCTGATTGGTTCCCTTCATACAACAATCATTAAAATACCTACATTGATTAGTCAAATTCAATCATGCCCACAATTTCTACATTATATATTTTTTTGGAACTTCACACATTTTACGGGGAGGTTGTTTTTCCTAGCGGAGGACTTTCACCTTGTTACCAAGGGTGGAGTTCTGTTCTTCCGGATTCTGGCGAACTTGATAGTTTGTCTCCCAGCGATTAGAAGAAAAGATTGTTTATCTGCCGGTCTACCAGGTTGAAAACATACCACCATTTGAATGCATAAAACAGAATTTCTAAACAATCTTGTCTTGGGACCTACCAGGAATGGAATATACTGTGCTAACATTAGCTGGTAATTGCAGGGCCTGTCTCTAATCACTAGACATCATTCAATATGGTTTAATGTGTTGGTGGGAGTGAATTCACTATACAGGACAATTCTTTTGTCTTTCTGAGGTAAAGTACACCATGACTAATGTTCTCAATGACATAATTTATTCCTTTTCGAATGTTTGGCAGAATATATGTTATTTTTGGGATCAACCGCAACTATTGATTTCAATATGTCACATGTGTTGATTTATGACTGTGAGCTTAGGATCTGTATTATTACTTTTGACTCTTCAATTCAAAACTCTGTTCTTAAAAATCACTTATCCAGTCATTTAAATAAAGCATGAAATATAGAAGGACTAAGATGAAATAATTGTTTTATTCTCATAACTATTCAAAAAATTGCTCCATTAATATTAATTTCATATACAATTAATTTTAATGGGTTTATTATTTTAATTATCCTCACTTCTATTATTGTGGGGGCCGTAGGAGGCTATAACCAAATTTCAAATTATTGTGTCCTTATATTCTCTTATAACAGATGTAGCATGTTATTTGCCATGGTCAAATTCTCATTTATGTTGATACTGTTTAGGGAGAAAGTAGGAATGTATCTAATGTTCTTTATTGAACAGTAGAGTTATTTTCTCTCTTCTTGTTATACAATATTTTGTTTTAAAGTATTTATTTTGAAGTACTTCACAATGAATTAGATAGTTCACATCAATTTACTTTTCTTGAGAATACATTAAACAATCTATTGATTTGATACTGTGTTTTTAAATATTATTTAGGACCTATGATATTATCATTGTTTTACAAAATAATTGAATATGATACGTTTTAAGATTAATTCATTTTACCATTTTTAAGAATCAATACATATTCATAGATTTTTTTTAATATCAAGAAAGTCTAGGCATAGGTAGGAGGACAATATTCAGATGGATCTTAGGGAACTGAATTCTGAGATATGAACTGGACATAGACCAGTGGGCAATCTAAGTGAATATTGTGTTGAACCACAGGTTATATAATCAATAGAAGTAGTTGAAATGGGGGCTAAAGTCATGCTATTCATAAACACCAAATAATCCAAGACTAAGTTGGCTGTATAACTGTTAAAGTAGTTAAATTTGCAAATGCACATCTTTTTTTATTGTGATTATGAAAATATGTAGCATGAAGGTGACAAAAGTAAGTGTAGCAAATGAATAATGATAAAAGTATTTAAAGAGAAAAATTATACGCTCAGACTGGGACTTGAACCTGGGACCCTTGGTTTTCTAGTCCAAGTGCTCTACCATTTGAGCTACCTGAGCAAGTACCGATCTAAACGCAAATCTTTCTCTATATACGGGTTCAAGTGCCGATCTGAGCGTATAATTTTTCTCTTTAAATATGATTTATCCATCATTGAGATGTATGAAATTAATAATAAAAACATCGAATGATAAAAGTGTTTTCTTGTTTCAAAAGGTACCTGTAATTAAAAATTATAATACTAGAAACAAGAAAAAGATACACGGACTAAAATTAAGGGGTTAGTTCCATTCGTATTTTTCAGATTTAAACTGACACACAAAAAGATATGTCTAAAACTTCATTGTTTGCCTTTAAATTACCTTCTCAGATAAGAGTAAATTTATCATGGGTTAATAACTTTTATTACCATACTCAAATAATGCAAGTTTTGATTTATGAATAGCTACATATATATACTAATCCTACATTAATTCATTGGAAATCTCTAATTAGTTCATTGTAAGAATCTCTATGAATATGAGGTATTATTGTATCTTAGTTTTTTTGTTTAAAATGATTTTCTAATTTATTGACTGACTTCTTTTTACTGGAATAAAAGTTAGTAAGCAACAGTAAATAAAACAATTATTATTTGTCATAACAAGTATGAAAGAGGTAAGAATGACTAAAATGTTTATCACATTCATTGGAATGGTTAAACCTAACAACATAATTGATCATATAGCTAATATTTGCTTAAAGAATATTTTTGGATTTGTGTTATGTTTGTGTGTGTGTGTGTACATTGTATAAATTGAACCATATTTTAGATTTAGTTAGTAATTCATGTACATAGAAAAATTATAAAACTTAAATTTCATTTATTTCTAATTTCTTTCAGTTTTAAGAGAAGGACTTAGACATATTTACAATTCAAAAGTTTCTAATATATCACCGTTGGTTTTATTTATGTTATTTATATTTGTAAGAACTAATGACCCATAGAATCCCTAGATAATGTATGATATATTCAAATTCTGTAATTATTTTAAAATAAGATTAAGATTTTGAAGAGAGTTGTAGACAAGTTTCTAAAACATCTGACACAATCGTACCAATAATGTTAAAATAAGCAAGAACAGCTATGATTCAATAAATTTATTGGAAATTTCACAGACAGAGTTAATCTAGGTATCTGATCTGCGAAGCTTGTGGAGTACAATGGAATATAAATCATTCGTAACATGTATGCAAACTCTAATTTTGTCTGTTTGTGTAATCTTAGTTTCAGTTTTTTTTTTTTGGTACAGTACATTTCTCTCACATTTATTAAGAAAGTTTATGTCTATCTAATAGTACTGTAATGAAATCTAAACAGATATACTATTGATAAGCCCTTTATCATTGTATATGACACTGTTTTTTTAAATACCTTTATATTAAATTTTATATATTCTGTCATTTTCATGTTGTTTGGTTATCTATATAATTTTACTGGAATGTTTTGAACATAAAAATCTCTATAAAATCTTCTCTCTAAGTTATATATAAATTATTTATAAATTGATTAATTGAAAATTAATGTGCAAATAACCGTCAAACAGAGGTTACTGATTATTACATGTATTAGTGAAGGGCCATTCATTGAGAATGAATGTGCAAATAACCGTCAAACATTGGTTACTGTCTATGTATATTAGTGATTAGTTATTCATGAATAAACTGGCAATTTTGAATGACATGGTTATGAATTGATAATGAACTATCGCACATTTTAAGAGCTAACCTGCAATTGACAATAAGTAATGAACAAAAATCCACAAAACACAATTTAGTTGACAAATACCCAATACAGTGCAATGAATTACACCGTTCTGCATTTTAAAACTTATGTTTTGTTTTCTTTTTTTTTTTATCTGATAGGTGATTCGAAGCGGATTTTTCATGCTGAATCGAAAATGATCTCCATTTTCTCCCATCATGTCAGGTTTTCAAAATATTCATGAATGAACTAGAAATGAAATTATAGCTTTGTGAAACGTAATAAAAATATCTTTCAACAAGAATATTGTGTGAAGAACTAGGCCAGAATGTATTTGCCACTAATTAATCATTACTTGATAATAGTAATTCTAAGCACATTTTTTTATATTTGAAAAGAAACATTTTCGCCCAGACCGAGACTCAAACCTGGGACCTTTGGCTTTCTAGGCCAATGCTCTACCATCTGAGCTATTGGAGTGAGTTCCGATGTTGACACAAATATTTCTCTTATATACGTTGTAATTCCCAGCACCAAATGCTATGAAGCCTTTGCTTCTATCTTTGCAAATGGCTGCTTCTTAGTTAATAGGGAATTTAAACTCTACTTTATAAAGCCAGTAGGGCTTCAATTGATGTTGTTTTATTATTAATTTAACACTTCTCAATGAAGGATAAATTATATTTGAAGAGAAAAATTTGCCTCTAGATCGGAACTCGCCCCGATAGCTCAGATGGTAGTAGAGCATTGGCCTAGAAAGCTAAAGGTCCTGGGTTCGAGTCTCGGTCTGGGCGAAAATTTTTCTCTTCAAATATAATTTATCCTTCAGTGAGAAGTGTTAAATTAATAATAAAAAACATCAATTGAAGCCCTAATGGCTTTATAAAGCAGTGTTTAAATTTCCGATAAATGCCTTCTTAAGTAAGAAGCCGCCATTTGCAAAGATAGAAGCAAAGGCTTCATAGCATTTGATGCTGGGAATTACAATGAATATAAGAGAAAAAATTGCCCCGATAGCTCAGATGGTAGAGCATTGGCCTAGAAAGCCAAAGGTCCTGGGTTTGAGTCTCAGTCTGGGCGAACATTTTTCTCTTCAAATATAATTTATCCTTCAGTGAGAAATGTTAAATGAATAATAAAAAAAACATAAATTATAAGCATATTCATAACCTTACCCCAATATTGCATTTCAAATTTTCTCCTATTTGACCTTCTCGCATGTTGTTCAGAGTGGACCCTTTTTAACATCTAGCAATAGTCAGACATTATGTGAAATCTTTCACCCTGTTCCTCATTGAAATCTCCTAAATTATCATGGGAAATTATTTAGATGGGAATGAAGGAAATATAATTTGACACTCATGTTGCAACCAATCTGTTTGAAATTTTGTAGCATCACTTTTACCATGTTAACATAATTTTGATCTTTTTTATTTCCAAGGAAATTAAAAACAACATTTCTGAAATCATTCAAGGCATAGTTCACTTCTCGACTCATAGTATTCTCGAACTGACTGCCCATCATCAATTTTCGAATTTGTGGGCCAACAAATACACCAGCTTTAATTTTTTCATAGGATAATAGAGGGAACGTAGCACAAATAAAGCACTCGCTGTCTTTATCTAGAGTTTCATAAATTGTTTAATTGAACCTAATTTTACATGGAGATGTGGCAAACAATACTTTTGAGGGATCAATAAGAGGTTCACTTCTTATACATATATATATATATATATATATTTTTTTTCCAGTATTAAATTAGTCCTATGTGGCCACTGTTCCCTTTTCCAGTATTCTGACCTAGCTCTGCTATCCCATTCACATAAGAAACAAGGATATTTTGTGAAACCATCTTGCTGACCTAGTAATAGTCCAATAATCTTGAAATTTCCACAGACTAGCCATAGATGGTTTACGTACTGCAGTTTTTGTAACAAAAACTTTATATTTACATATGTCTCCTTTAAAACAAGAGAGTGGACCACAGGAACGGAAGGATGAATGCTTCCGTTATGAAGCAAAACACCTTTAAGACTTTTTTGGGAAGAATCTATGAAGAACCTCCACTCTTTGGAATTATAGTATGTAATAGTTTAAGACAGCAGGGATGTCTTGGCAATACACTAAATTTTCTTCTTCAGCAAAAAAAAAGGGACAAGTTCCTTCTCACGATGCCTGTACCATGAAAAATATGTACCTTCAGCCATTACTTTCTTTTCTTTTAACATAGAGCCCAACAGTTCTGCTCATTCTTTAGGCAAATTTAAATCCCTCACTAAATCTTTAAGCTTTTTGATTAAAACATCTATCATGATCAGAATTATATGGTTCATCATCCACAGGCGATTCAGTTTCAGTGCTACTGGATGCAGATGGCAATATATCTGATTCAGTGTGTAAGGGAACCGGAATATCAGGACCATGAGGTACAGGCCGAATAGCAGAAGGAATGTTAGAATATACAATATTTTTCTTGTTTTTAGCATTATATCCTGCTACTTTAACTGTGCAAAAATAACAATCGTCTTCCCTCCAAATCCTCAACTCTGGAACACAACTATGCCACACTTTGTGAGGGCACCACGATCTATCCTGGTCTCCTAACTTAATGCCAAAATATTGATAGTATAAACATAATAATAGTTATATTATTTCACGTTTTAAGTAATAAAGTTGAAATCATAAACTACTGGACCTTTCTAACAAACGATAAGCACATTGTAATATTACTACAGTATGTACATTACGAAAAATATTCAAAACACAAAATTTTGGATTGTAAAAAATTTTGATGTACGCAAAAATGGATTTCATTTTGCAATCAGTGTGTAATTGTGATTCACAAACGCTCATTTATTTAAAAAAAAAAAACAAAATCTATGCAGAACAGTGTTATCACTTGATAAATCTGGAACATACTCAATAGAACCTTTATTGGCACAAGATATAACATACAGTTGATTGAATAAACTAATTTGCACGAATTATTTATCATTATTATTATTATTATTATTATTAATCTGTATCAGTGAATTACTGGATAGTCTGATAGACAAAAATTCTCAAGATTTTCAGCTTGTTTAGAATGTGGAAAATTTCATCAACTGTTTTCTTTACACAATTTTCATATCCCCTCATTCCATGGTGAAAACTCGAGCTAACTGCTTCCTATTTATTACGCTCGGGGTTAGTTAAGCCCCGCCGTATTGATAGCGTGAAGACCACTATTGTTTAAGTGGTCTTTGGCCCGAGCGGTTGGCCTTGGTTTTGGAGGGTGAATTCCACATTTAACCATGTTAAAACACAGTAAACGAAAAATTAACATAATTTATTAAAATAAATCCAAACATAAAGAAATATCAGATCAACAACATATAAAACAATTTATTAGAATCAGCTGAAATCGCCTCATTGTTAAACGTCAAAATGCTAAAGTGTTAAAATTCAGAGAGAGAAAACAATCATTTTAAAATATCCAACTTTGTTCGTTATTCTAAGTTCTTTGGACCATTTGATCCCTTAATTAATTCTATGTCTGAAAATGACCATTAAGAATGATAAAAAAGATTCATATTACCAATGTAGCTGCCTCCCCTGCTGGGGGACCGTGTTCGGTCCCTCCGCTGTTCTTCCTTTTTCCACTAAAAATCCCGGCTTTTATATTATTATCTTTACCTTTCACCATCCCCTAAAACTAATGCAAACCCTATTTTCTTGCCCCATCTGTAGTAATATTCCTAGTATGTCATGGCCAAGTTATATAAGGTGTTTTTAACTTCTTATCCTAATGTGTTTGGGTTATACAGGGTGGACCGCTCGAATGGACCTAATTTCAATTGCTTGTTACTGGCAAACGGTTGAAGATAGAAACTTAAAACAACGTTCATATTACAGAAAAACTCACCAAGTTTTGATATCCAGATCACCACATCTCTATATGAGCCCCAGCAGTCACTGTGACGATATCAAAGCGATGAACAATTTCTTGCCAAGTACGTTGGAGTATGTCTTCTGGAATGTTCTCAATAGCCTCTATGATGCGCTCACGAAGATCACGAAGGTCTTTGACTGGGGTGGTGTAAACTTTATCTTTGACATAGCCCCAGAGAAAGAAATCCAGTGGTGTTAAAATCGGGAGATCTCGGGGGCCACGCGATTGGTCCTCCCCTACCAATCCAACGGCCAGGGAAAATGTTGTCCAAAGTCGTACGAACTTCATTGGACCAGTGGGGAGGAGCACCATCTTGCTGGAAAACGATGTTAGGCTGCAGTTGTTCAATTTGTGGAAAGAAGAACTGCTCCAGCATGTCAAGATATGTGGTACCACGAACAGTTTTCTCGGCGAAGAAAAACGGTCCAATGACCTTATTATGTGACAAACTGCACCAAACATTCATCTTCGGACTATCACGAACATGCTCTTGAATAGCGTGAGGATTCTCCGATCCCCAGATCCGCACATTATGCCGGTTTACCTTGCCTGACAAATGGAAAGTGGCTTCGTCCGAGAAGAAAATCTTGGTCATGAAGTCAGGATCAGCGCCGAGACGGTCCAGCATCGTATTGGCGAATTCCACTCGTTTCGGCATGTCATTCGGCTCCAGACGTTACACTAACTGCACTTTATATGCGTGCAGTTTGAGGCGTTTGTGGACAATCCGTTGTAATGTCGATTTTGGTATTTGAAGTTCCCGCGAAGCTCTTCTTAATGACTTCCGGGGGCTTCGCTCAAATGCGGCTTGAACATTTGCTACCATTTCATCGGATGCTCTGCGACCACCACCATGCTTCTTCAACACAGATCCTGTAGCTAATAATGTATCACGCCACTTCTTTATGCTTCTAGCAGTTGGAGCATCACGGTTAAACACACGCCGGAACTCCCTTTGAACTCTAATGATTGATTTAAACTCCGCATACCACAAAAACAGCTTGCGCTTTCATCTGCGGAGTCGCCATTTTCACAAACAATTAAATCTAAGAACGAGAAACGTATCTTTGTGCCATCTACCGACAGGATTCGAAACTTGGTGAGTTTTTCTGTACTATGAACGTTGTTTTAAGTTTCTATCTTCAACCGTTTGCCAGTAACAAGCAATTGAAATTAGGTCCATTCGAGCGGTCCACCCTGTATAAGTTTTCGTAACAGTTTCCTATTTGGTTGAAACTCAAGTTGTTTTTGATATTATATAAGATTTCGTAAGTGTGTCTTCATTGATTGAAAAATATATTGATGTGAAATAGTCATTTTATCATAATTTTTTCCTTAGTTTTTTATCTATAAAACACTTATGTATATTTTGATTGAGACTTTTAATCCGCATTTAAAGGGTGAATATTTATGCCCTATTTTTTGGTATAATACACATGTATATGTGTCTATCCTTTATCAGTTTTTTATAGTATTTTATTATTATGGCAGTTAGGCCCTAGTGTAGGCATAACACTCTTTGATTGATCAATTCATAATGAATGAGGGTACAATTGTATGATTGAGCATAAGTGTTGTTTATAACACTAAACAGGTTGTACAATATGTGACAAAAGTTTTTTCAGTATTTATGGCAAGACTAAGTTTTATTAACATATTCTGCTATTTATTCTTAAAAAAATAAAAAAGAGACTGAACAGATACAATCAATATGCAAAAAGCCATAATGCTGGATAAATGTTTTATATTAATGTAATAAACATTGGATGGGAATAGTCAACTACATTGAGTAGCTACACTAATGATTGATATACAGTTAAATTTGTTTGTACAACATCCACAGCTTATTGGTAATAGCTACAGTTTACATATTGAACAAACTGATACTTTAGAATGAATCTCATGAGTAACAAAAGCCCTAGTAAATTTAAAATTGCCAATTTAACCCATCACTAATGTATAGTAATGAATCGATCTGTTTCCTTTGGAAAGGGCATAGGCGGCTAAGTTAGGGGTGAGCGGCCCCCATGCGTATTCGTTCCAAATTTTGGCCAAAAGTTGCGTCTGATGGGTTACAAACTAACACCACAATTTCAACCCTGTAGCAGCACTAGGAACAAAGATAATAATACAACTAGTATTTTTGGTGAAGATTTTTTTCTCAGGATCTACTGGACCGATTTTTATGAAAAAAAATATGTTGTAAATATATTCAAGGCGATTCACAGCAAAAATCAAGAACTCAATCCCATGAACATAACTACCTGAAAAGAATTATTTTAGTTTTCGTGATTTTTTTTCGGTCACTCGCTCACGAGATACAATCAAGTTTTTTTTTTGCTATTAGACAATCGGACCTCTTTCTACAACATATAATTTTTCCAAGTCGATCGAAGAGGTGGAGCATAGTTAAAAAAATTAAAATACAATTTTTTTTGCACATTTTATCTAAATTTTATTAAGATTTCTTACAATATAATTATATGATGATCTTGAAGAAGATTTTCGGGCTGTAGGCCATGGTCGTGAGGCTTGTAGTTCCCCGACGTTTCGCCAGAGACTGCGTCTGGCATCCTCAAGGGTTGTCTTGAGACTGGCAATTCTTGAGGTATGCTCGCTTCAGGTTCTCCAGGATACCGGTGTAATCACCTTGATCTCTTCTTTAGGAAGTGTTAAGTTCAATCAGTTATTTATACTTTTGTGGTAGGCCTAGGAGCATCTAACTTTCTAGGCCAGATAGAACTTTGGCATTTTATATTTCGTCCGTTCCTTTTCGTTGTATGCCCCTAGGCTATTAATAAGAGCATTTTCGCTCAGAGTCGCTTTTTGATATAAGTTTCTTGCCAATTTAGTCATCACCTCCTGAAGAAAGTCAATGTTTAAATCTTCATGAATTTTGGTGATTCTCGTCCTAATTGGATATTCTCCTGCACTTCGTAAACACTTGTTCTGAAGAACCTGAAGCAAGTTTATCTTATCCTTTGATAAGGTCAGCCATGCGGGACATGCATATATCATTTGGCTGCGTATACAAGCCCTGTATACCAACGTACGTGATTGAGGTGTCAGAGAGTGGGCTCTCAACATGGGCTTGAGTTGTGAAAAACGTTTATAAAAGTTATTTCGAATCTTCTCGACATGTTTAGCCCAAGTGAGACGACGATCTAGTATAACCCCGAGATACTGAACAGTGAGCTGATATCTGATTACAGTTCCGTCATATTCTAGTGTTTCTGCACCATTAATATTAGGTCGTTGCGTAAAAATTATTCCTTGGTTCTTCTCTTTACCAATTTTAATCCTCCATTTATCAGCCCACCGCTCAATATCTCGTAGGCCTCTCTGAACTTTACTACTACACCTAATTAAGGATCTGTCTTTACTATATATCGCAATATCATCGGCATACAGGGCTAGTTGCGTATGTGTCCTCCCAGGAACGTCGGCGGTATAAATATTATATAACAATGGTGAAAGTACGGATCCCTGAGGCACTCCAGCCAGAATAGTTCGTCTATCAGAGGTGGCACCCCCCTCGCTGACAACGAAACTCCTATCCGTTAAAAAGGACGAGATGATTTCCACCATCCCATCCGAAAAGCCCATTGAATCCATCTTCCATATCAGGCCTTCATGCCAGGTCGTGTCGTAGGCTTTCTCGACATCCAAGAACACTGCAACTGTGCTCTCTCTATAATTGAAACCTGATGTTATATATTCCGTGAGTCTTACCAGTTGCAGTGTCGTGGAACGACCCGGCATGAACCCGAATTGCTCTTGTGGGATGACGCGCAGATCAGTAGTCATACCGATCAGTCTGCCCAGCACAATTCTTTCAAATAATTTGCCAAGATTGCTTAGCAGACTGATCGGTCGTCTATTAGAAACAAAAATAGGATTTTTTCCTTCTTTAGGTAACGTTATAATTTTTGCTTCTTTCCATTTACGCGGAAAATAATTTAAATTTAAACATCTATTAAAGATAGTAACTAAAAAGCGCGCCATCCCAGATGGGAGGTGCTGAATCATCTCGTTTGACACATAATCTGTACCAACAGCTTTTCTCTTAGGAAGCGTCTTAATAATTTTCTTAACCTCAGCGAGGGAGGCCAACCGCAAACCTCTGTAGAGGAGCTCTCTCAGAGATCCGCTCCGCCTCCGATTCCACCCCATCTATCCAGTCATCATCATATTGATCCTGGAGATGAGGTCTAAACCCATCCTCTAGGGAGTCAGCAATAGTATTTACCTTGTCAGTTGCTTTATACTTTAGACTGGCAATTCTGTCCGCTGTCTGTCTTATTTATACATTCACCGCGATGTGTTCGTAAGTTGTATCTGCCTTCTGATTGGTCAGCGATAGGGACTTCCATTGCTCCAATGAGATTGCTGTTTGATGGTCTAGTCGACTGTACGTTATATCTGTCTTCTGATTGGTCAGCGGTAAGGACCTCCATTGTTCCACTGAGATTGCTGTTTGATACTCATCTGCTTGCGTGTACTCATCTAGGCAATTGCTTATAGAAAAGTACAGTTACTGCACTGGCTACTAGAGCTTCGAGATTCCACGACGGTCTTGGTTCTATTACTGCGGTGGCTTGCAAGCTTCGACGGTGGAGCAAACCTCAACTGAGAACTCAGCAGCTACTCAACATCCAGGTGAACCTGTTTTCGGCGTAGTAAAAGAGCTAACCGTATCTTGCATACGACACGTCAACAGGTCAGGCACCAACAGAGGTAAGTGGGCTAGGCTTCCTACTCGCCATCCCTTAACACGGCGCACGGCGTCACCTCATCCCGACATCCCGTCAATCCCCAGGCCTTATTCAATCCCAGGGAAACTCCGGCCATGTCACCCATGACAAGATAGCAATCTAAAACCGAATTACCCAGTACCTCCAATCAGCAAGCAATGAACGCTGAAGACGGCTTCACACCAGTCCCCAAGAGCCAGACTATCAAACCTACTGGACTGACTACCCCAGAACCAATCAGTACTAGCAACCAGTTTGAACTACTCACTGACGCACCCCCAAGAACCTGAAACAAATACCCCCACTCAACCCCGGGAACCACCAAAAGTCAGAAAACCACCCCCGATCATTGCCGAAATCTCAATCATCAATGCTCAGCAACTCGCTGAAATAACTGGAAACCACAAAGGAAAGATACAAATGAAATACTCCAACAACTCCCTAAAAATACAATCAGAATCTACAGAAGCTTTCGAACATGTTAAGAAAACTCTAGAACTCAAGAAAATCCCATACCACACGTACGCACACGGGCTTAACCCATCCTTTAAAATAACACTTAAAGGTCTCCCTCGTGTAATTTCCAGCAATGAAATCATGGAAAAACTGAAAACCCTAGACTACCCTATTGAACATGTCCGACAAATATTTAAAACTACCTACAATAGCGGAGTGCCTACAAAAGAACCAGTGCCAGTCTGGATTCTTACCTTTCAGAAAACCCCTGACATACAAGAACAGTTAAGACAACTGACTAACCTTTTCTATATCTCCATCAAACTCGAGGAATACAAGGGCATTCCAGGTGTGATACAATGCTTTAAATGTCAAAAGTTTGGGCATGTATCCCACTTCTGTACACGCACTGACAAATGTGTGAAGTGCTCAGGACCTCACAAGTCCAAAGACTGTAATGCACAAGTGCTCCAGTGCGCAAACTGCAACGGTCAACACACTGCAAATTACAGGGAATGCCCTGAATATAGAAAGTACCAACTTAGACCTTCCACACTCAAGTCTCCAACTCCAACCCCAACCCGACCCATCGTAAACATCCCTCCCCCACCCCCACCTACAAGACCACCACCCCCACCAGCACCCACTACAAACCCATGGAGCCTCCCATCCATACCTCAAGCCCTCTTCCCAGAGGCAACCCAAAATCCTGTGACCACTTCACAGACCCCAAACATCACACTACAATCCTTATTGAACCTTATCATGCAATTATTTCAAAACCCGACATTACTACAAACAGCGTACACAGTGTTGAGCACATTGATCCAGACCCATGGCCACTAGACGCACTGCCCTACTTAAACCTCTGCTTATTCTAGAGTGGAACGCGAACGGCGTTCGCAACGATGCTCTGGAATTTGCAGAACTACTGTACAAATTAGACGTTGACATAGCCCTAATAGCTGAAACCAAACTACCTGACACCCGACAATGGAACATTACTAACTATACAATATACAGAACTCAAGGACCAACAACAGATGGACACTTTGGAGGAACGGCTGTGGTGATAAAATCCACTATCAGCCATTCCCCCACCACTATACAAGGATTGACTAACATACAAACTACTGCAATCACCATCCATAACTCTAACACAGCCATTACCATAGGTGCTGTATACATACCACCAACTAAAGACCTACTACAAACAGACCTGGACGCACTAACTGGACACACTTCAAACTTTATATTTGGAGGCGACTTCAATGCCAAAAGTCAAGCGTGGAACTCCACCAGAGCCAAACAACAAGGGGCATTATACTACTACAAACACTCACAGGACAACAACTACGAAGTCATAGGACCAACACTTCCCACTCACTATCACTACCAAGGACATCTACCAGACATATTAGACATCTACATAATTAAACCCAGACTCCACATAAATTATATAGATGTCCTAGACGAACTGAACTCAGACCACAATCCAGTTCTAATAGAAATAGACTTTCACCCCCATAAAAATTCACCTACAAACTACATAAAACATACCACGAACTGGGCTGTCTACAGACAACTACTAACAGACTCACTAACACCTAACATCAAAATAGAAACCACCGAAGGACTCGACATAGCTACTGAGACCTTCCAAAACACTATATACCCAACTTATAAAGACTGCACTACGACCGAAACAACTAAACGTTACACCAATGCAGACATACCTGGACTTCAAGAACTGATAAGACTAAAAAGACAAGCACGCAAAAGATGGCAAAGGCACCGACACATACACGATAAACAGCACCTAAATTTACTAGGACGACAAAATCAATCATTAATACAGAAATTTAAACGAGACAAACTAGACGCTGACCTGAATACCGCAGAAACAGAAAACGAAAACTGGAAAATATTTCGAAGATTCACTAGAAAAAGAAATACAAGAAACCACCCAATTCATGGACTAAATGGACTTGTGTACGAAGACGCAGACAAAGCGGAAGCGATCGCACTAACCTATGAAAATCAATTTAGATCCCGCACCAACGACCAGACACACGAACGCTTCCAAACTAGAATAAGAAGACAAACCCAACAATACCTACGCATCCCACCAACTACTGACATACCTCTTGCCACCCCATCCGAAATCAAAAGAATCCTAATGAAATTTCCCAACAATAAAGCTCCAGGACACGACAGACTATCACCTACTGCACTCAAACAACTGCCAAGAAAAGGACTTGTACACCTAAGTTCAAATATTACAACTCTGCAATTATCCTGAGACAGTTCCAAACTTCATTCAAAACACGCAGACATCATAATAATCCTAAAACCAAATAAAAACCCAACATTCCCTCAAAACTACCGCCACCATAAGCCTGCCTAGACCTAGCATGGAAAAGTGTTAGAGAAAATCATACTTAACAGACACCAAGGCCACTTAATAGACAAACTTCCCAACTCCCAATTCGGTTTTCGACCAACACACTCAACGACATTACAACTACTAAGACTAACAGACGACATCACCCAAGGTTACCTAAATAGAGAACACACTACTGCGGTATTCTTCGACATCGAAAAGGCCTTCGACTCCGTGTGGCACATGGGTCTCCTCCACAAAATGACGCTACTAGACCTCCCAGACTCACTCATCCACTTACTACACTCCTTTCTGAAAAACAGACTATTCAGAGTGATAATCAATAGCAACAAATCAGACTGGCACCCAATAAAAGCTGGTGTACCCCAGGGCTCGGTATTGGCACCGACATTATACAACATATTCGTTCACGACATACCAAACTCACGACATGTAAAAACTGCACAATTCGCTGACGACACTGCAATTTACACTACTGACAGACACATAATAGCAACTACAGATAGACTACAAGACCACATAGACAAACTTACTAACTGGTTCTCCAAGTGGAGAATAAAACTAAATGCTGACAAAACTGAAGCCATAACTTTCACACGCAGACGACCAAGAGCAGAAACACTTAACTAAATGGCACTGAACTAAACTACAAAGACACAGTAAAATACTTAGGAATTCACCTAGACAAACGACTAACATTCGAAGCTCACACAACCTACCTAAAGAACAAAACAATACAACTAATAGGACAACTATACCCACTACTAAAAACTAGAAAACTAACCACCAGACAGAAAACGATACTTTACAAAGCACTAGTACGACCAACATTACTATACGCCTGCCCAGCCTGGGGACACACAGCCCAATCACATCTGCAAAAACTACAGACACTCCAAAATAGAATTGCAAGAATCATCACAAATTCTCCAAGGTTCACAACTACGGCCCACATACATAACACACTTAAACTACCTTACCTAACTGACACAATCAAGAAAACGGCACGAAAACTCAGAGACAAATACAGAAACCACAGAAACTCACTTATACAAAACAGAGGCACTAGAAGACATCAGACAACACTACAATACCGTACACCTTTAGACTTAACTCACTAAAGACATGGCCCTGAAAAGGGCCGGTTGCATGTACTCAAATTAGGCACAGATTCATTGCACAGCATCGAGAGGACTACTCTCCCTGCCAAAACATTCCTAACCTACCCTAAGCCTAGCACATTATCTGATGGGTCAAGACAAGATAACTCTTGTCGGTACCAAAATCAACTAAAACAGATACGGCGTGGATACTCTAGTCGACTGTGCTTGTAGAGGTTTACGTTTTGCGTTTTTTAGAACCAGTATCCATACTTTGTTGACTTTTAATGATTCTTCTTTTCTGTTGAAACTGTTATTATGTTTGAATATTTCGATGGCTTCTCGTTGTAGACGGGTAAAATAGTGTGTGCAGTTAGATAATATGTCTGTATTCTGGTATTGTACCCTGTGGCTATCAAGTAAATAGTGTTCTGCTACTGCCGACTTATCCATTTGTTTAAGACGACTGTATCTTTCATGCTCCTTAAGTCTGGTTGCGATGGTGCGTTTAGTGGTGCCTATATACACTTTTCCCACAACTACATGGAATCCTGTATATGCCTGCTGTCTGATGAGGATGGAGTTGATCCTTTATAGGTCTGAAGAAGGTTCTTGATTTTCTTGGTAGGCCTGTATACTGTCTTTATGTCTTCTTTCTTTAGTAGTTTTCCAATGCGGTCCGTTACATTCTTGATGAATGGTAAAAATGCCCTGTTTGATTAGTTTTTTCCTCTGATTCCTTGCTGCTGTTGCTGTTGTATCGTCTGGGATGATTGGCTCGGTTGATTTCTTTCCTGGTGTATCCATTGGCTGTGTGAATACCGTCTGGAGGTGTTGAAGTTCGTTTTTTAATAAATCCGGATGACAAAGTTTTTTGGCTCGATCTGTCAATGATTTGATGATTCCAAATTTTTGCTTAGGGTGATGATTCGAGGTTTTATGAAGATACCTGTCCGTGTGGGTAGGTTTTCTGTAGATAGTGTGGTAAATGTTGCTGTCTTCTTCCCTTTTGATCAGGATGTCTAGGAATGCTATGTTGTTGTCTGTTTCTTTTTCTATGGTGAATTGTATACTGGAGTTTATGTTGTTGATGTGTGTCAGAAATTCGTCTAATCTCTCTTCTCCGTGGTTCCAGATTACAAAGGTGTCGTCTACATATCGAAGCCATATCTTGGCTTTGATAGGTGTCGTATCTAAGCATATAATTATACTTTCGATCAATTTTTGGTGCTCTGTCATTTAAGTTACTGGCCGATGAAGATTTTCACTGCCTCCCTTAATCATTGTTGCTATCATCATTGATGATGGCAGTTGTATTCTTCTTTGCGAACAATTTACTCAGAACCGCAGCTGATCGTAAAATCTTGGACAAATATCTTCCATGTGCCAGGTAATATATGATTGTAGCTACATGAGAACAGCAACTGACAGTCCTCCTCCCATTGGCGCATTCACAATAATGTTGGTACATATCTGTTCATGGTATAATCAAACAGAGATATCAACTCCATGATAAAAAAAATTAGATAATAAAATGCTTCCAAAAGTGGGTAGTTACTTTAGAATCGCATCATTTCTGCATAATAAGTTTTGAAAGTATTTCACATCCGATGCAGAATGTGCAGATGAAGTCTTAGAGAGAATGAAAATTCAGAACAGTGTCGAAAATACGTTAGCAATTGAAGTCGAAGAGAAAGGATGGTTTCGTAAGAAAATACCTTTTCAAAGTATTTCATCGGAGGATCTACTAGATTTTCCGGAAATGACTGTGAGAGAGCAAAAATTCTGTTCACCGGGTCATACCAGTTTTCACAAGCCATATCATACCTTGCAGAAATGATTGACGAAGCTGGGAACATAAATATACAATTCGTCAAAGATAAATCACTCGTTTTGAAGCTTCAAGTTCAGTCTCGCCACATATCCAGGAAGGTTTATCGCTGCTTCGTTGAATATACCCCTCACAGTATTGGCACAAAAGGAATCACAAGACATTATTGTGAATGCACCAATGAGATGAGGACTGTCGGTTGCTGTTCTCATGTAGCTACAATCATATATTACGTGGCACATGGAAGATATTTGTCCCAAGATTTTACGACCAGTTGCAATTCTGAGTAAATTGTTCGCAAAGAAGAATACAACTGCCATCGTCAATGATGATAGCAACGATGATTAAGGGAGGCAGTGAAAATCTTCATTGGCCAGTAATGTAAATGACACAGCACCAAAAATTGATCGAAAGTATAATTATATTGTAAGAAATTTTGATAAAATTTAGATAAAATGTGCAAAAAATTATATTTTAATATTTTTAAACTATGCTCCACCTCTTCGATCGACTTGAAAAAAATATATGTTGTAGAAAGAGGTCCGATTGTCTAATAGAAAAAAACTCGTAATTGTATCTCGTGAGCGAGTGACCGAAAAAAAAATCACGAAAACTATTTTTTTTTTTCAGATAGTTATGTTCATGGGATTGAATTCTCGATTTTTGCTGTGAATCGCCTTGAATATATTTACAACATATATTTTTTTCATAAAAATCGGTCCAGTAGTTCCTGAGAAAAAAAATCTCCACCAAAAATACTAGTTGTATTTTTATCTTTGTTCCTAGTGCAGCTACAGGGTTGAAATTTGGTATGAGTTTGTAACCCATCAGACGCAACTTTTTGCCAAAATTTGGAACGAATATGCGTGGGGGCGGCTCACCCCTAACTATGGCCTTTCTCAACTTATTGTTACATATTGTTAAATTGAAATAGTCAAATTATTGTATATTGTTAAGTTTATATACAACTTAAAAAGAATCAACATTTTTAAACATGCTTAACTCAGAATTTTATATATATATAGTCAAATTATTGTATATATATATGGTATGATAAGAAAAATAAATGAGATCCGGGTTCGAATCCCGTCCAGGCATTTATTTTTCTTATCATACCATATTAAGCTTGCATTGCTCAATGTTAAAGATTTAATTATAATATATATATATATATATATATATTTAATTAAATATAAATAAATATATATATTATAATTAAATCTTTAACATTGAGCAATGCAAGCTTAATATGGTATGATAAGAAAAATAAATGCCTGGATGGGATTCGAACCCGGATCTAGATCCGGGTTCGAATCCCGTCCAGGCATTTATTTTTCTTATCATACCATATATATACTATATATATACAGAGTTATATAAAAATTAACAAAATACAATAATTTGGCTATATATATATCACTTTAACAATTACAATAATTTGGCTATAATATATATATATATATAATATAAAATTCTGAGGTTAAGCATTGTTTAAAAATGTTGATCTCTTTTGAAGTTTAAGTGTTTGCATTGTTGAGTTTCCTTTCTTAAATTATTTATTTTTTATTTAATTCTTATCTACAGATGTTTTAGCATGTGAGATCATCTAGAATCTTTGTATTCAGTAGGTTCTGTATTTCTATTGTTGTGTTTGTCGTGTATTTCGTGATTTAATTTTAATGATATGAAATGATTATGATGAAATAGAGCTTGGAAATTAAACTCTAATGGCTAAACTACAAAATAGGGTGGCAAATGTTTGATATATGTTTTTTTTTTGGTTAAGTAACCATGACTACACAGTTCATTTGTATTATAATTGTGACATTAGATTGTGGTTTTTTCTACATTTATTCACTCATCATTAAGTTAATGTAAATATATATCGTTCAACTTATGTCCAACTCAGAATCAGGTTGAGAGATTAGATGAAGCTCCTATATTTCTGAGGTCTGTGAACAACAAGGGTGCAGACCGACCATGCCTGATGCACCGTTTATAGGGTCGGATGAATGAAATGGATGAGATGAGTATGGAAGATGATGGAATGGAATTAAATTTGTGGCAGAGGAAAATGTGAAAAACCCCGATAAAAACCTGCCCAAGCCTCCATTTCATCCACCACGAAACCCACATGGTTATGACGACTGATCTCGCGAGACCCCAGCAAAGAGAACGAGCTTCTAACCGCTTGCGCCATGGAGTCCTAGTACCACATAATATTTATATACTGAGCTATAATGAGAACTAATGGCTCTTATCACAGATATACATTAGATGAGAACAAGTTAGTGTACATCAGATTACTTTAGAGTTTATTGTGGTAGGTGAGAGAAATGGGCAAGATAGTGTTCACCAGATACTTTATAGTTTATTGCATAATATGTACTCAATAATATATTCCTTACATGAGAAAATGGGCAAATTAGATAAGAAAATGTAGAAGTTAGTGTACACCAGATTATTTTAAAAATATTGGAGAATCCAGATCCGGATACAGGAGTTCTTTCTTTGATTCTTCATACTTCCATTACTATTCCAAAAATTATATAATATTTTGCACTATACTAGATTAAAACATTGACATGAATCCAGTCCCAGACATTTGAATTTGTGGCTTATTCTTCTTCTTCTTCTTTCCAAGTATTAGGCCAAGGCCTGTTACGATCCTATAGAAAATTTTCCCTCCAGCGTTTCATAGGACGGCCCAGTGATCTTCGTCCTCTTGGTATATAATTATGAACAGCTTTGGGGATCCGATTTGAACTCATTCTTTCAAGATGGTGTTTCCAATTTAGTTGGTACTGTTTAATATATTCCAAAATTGGCGTAGTCTTCAATTCTTTTAAGATATCGGTGTTCCTTTTCAGATCCCATCTGGTGTTAACCCGCTGTTCTGCGCATGAATCTCATTTCACCAAGCCGTTATTCTGCTTTCATGTTTGGTTTTTTAGTGTCCATGCTTCACTACCATAGGTCAACACTGGTCTAGCCAAAGTGTTTATATAAACGTAATCTGGTGTTTTTTTGTACAAGGGATGGTTTCATAACTTGATTAATAATTCCTAAACTTTTATTATAACTAGTAACTTTTTCAGGGATATCCTTTTCATCCCAGATAGAGAGATAATATCCAAGATAATTAAATTGAATAGATCTCTCTAAAAATTTATTCTGGAGACAGATTTACTTTGTATGGGGTCCTTCCCAATGAAATGCCATAATTTTAGTTTTGTTAATTGATATTTCCATATTAAATTTGGCACCTATTTTTTGTAAATTATAAATTGATCGTTGCAAATCATTTTCGGAAATTTCTTTTTTGTTTCTGATATTACAGCTAATGAAATCCCCTTTTTGCACAATATATCATCTAATTGATCATCTTTATAGTTAATCCCTTGTACATTCCATGTGCTAAAAGAAAAAATATTTTTTTTCTTCCAAGAGTTGTCCTTTTTCATGCTTTGGTCGTCATTAGTTTGATCCTTCGGAGGAATTCTCGTATAAGACTTGAAAGCATAATAATAGTCCCTTCGATTGGTTGCTGGCCAAAGGAAGGCAAGACCAGTGAGTGGGGCTGCCATCTTATAGCCTCTGGTCAGGCTTTTCTGGAAGAAGAAAAGAAAATAAAGGAAAGAAGAAATGGAAAGAAAGGAAAGACTCCCTAGCCCTCGGATGCCCTAATAGCGTCGGGGTCGAAAAAAACAAGAGTTAACCAAGAGAGATTAGATAGTAAAGTTAAAAGAGTGCAAAACACAAGTAAATGGAAGAAATGTTTTGCTCAGCTTGGGCACCTTGTGGTCGCCATCCACATATCCCCTAGATGAGGACCCCTGAGGGATTATGTGGCTTATTTCTTTACTATTCAATTTGTCTCACTATTTCAAAAAAGAATATTGTTTAGTTTGTTTTCTTTCTGAAAATTACATTCCTTGTTGAACATGTAGGTTACTAAATAAACTGTGAAATCATGTTTGAGGAGAAAAATTATATGCTCAAACTGCAACTCGAACCCAGGACCTTTGGCTTTCTAGACCAATGCTCTATCCAACTGAGCTATCTGGGCGAGTTCCAATCTAAAAGTAAAATTTTCTCTTATATACTTATATACATTGTTAATTCCTGTGCACCAAATGCTATGAAATCTTTGCTTTCTCATCTTTGCAAAATGGCTGCTTTCTTTATTAAGAAGACATTTATTTGGGAATTTTATATTATATTATAAAGCCAGTACGGCTTCTTTTGATGCTTTTATTATTCATTTCATACATCTCAATGATGGATAACTCATATTTGAGGAGAAAAAATATATGCTCATTTATTCTCCCTGCTGTATGTCAGAAGAGTAGCTTTCACATCTCCCCATGTACACTCGATAGTGTTCATGTGCATACCTGTATCTGAATCTACAAATTTGATGGAGTGTTTTACTGTGAGATGCTGATATGTACTATTTTCAACAATCTGATATTATGATGGTCTCAGGCTCTATCGATTTAGGTGCTATTCCTAAAGGCTTAAAGGACTTCGAAACATGGATTACTTGTGACAGTTAGGTAGCGTATGTTTTACTTACGGATTTGGGTTTTGCCAAGCAGACGAGCAGGAGGCTCTAACTACAGAGATAGTTGAGACCATTAAATAAATAATTAAATAACTTTAATACTCTATATTTAAAACTATAAGCAACAAATTAATATACAATTAAAGATAATTAAACTAGCCTATCATATATTATTTCCTATCTTAGCTAGAGAAAGAGAGATGATTACACAATAGTAGGTTGAAACTCTGCCACATGACCTGACTTAATTATAGACATAATCTTAACTTCATCATATTCTACACTCTAATTCAACTGGTTCCTATTCACAAGCTACAATTTGCCCCTTTTGATTTAATTTCAGAGCCCCCAAAATCCTATCAAAAATAACATGGTCCAGACTTACCTAAAGTAGTTCTGCAGACAGACAGACCTATGTTCATCTTCTGACCAGCCTTTATTTCTCCCTCTGAAGCCCTAACTGTAAAATCTATTCTGAGGCCTGTGTTCAACCCACTTTCTCTCTCTCTAAGCAGAGCAAAGTTCTGTGCCCTAACGGTACTCTGATCTAGATTATGTAGCTTCGGTATGTGGGAATATTTCTGTACATCCTTTACTGCATGAATATGAATCCCAAACTAATATTTCGTATAACATGAGGGTTTGTATCATATCATTTCTTAGATTAATAAGACTATTAAATAACTAATTAAAAATATCTGGCCCTAGTTATCCTATTTATAACATAGGCTTTATCCACTTTTTATTAATTTAAGTAATGTAGCTTCAGAGTGGTCTTCTAAGGTTGCAAAAAAAAACTTTTTCCACTTTCTCTTTCCACTCCACCAAATACTCATTGATCACCCTTCCACATAATACCCCTTATAATACTTCCTTTTCCCAAATTTGCCTTCATCAACTTCTACAATTTTCCCTTGGTCCTTGTATTTGTGTGAATTATTCTCCATATGCATTATTAGAAAAGAGTGGAGAATGCTGAGTTTGCAGTGAAAGACCTGCTCTTGGGCAGAACACTATGTATGTATGTATGCATTATTATTACATCCCTGATGAAATTTATCCAGTCCAGTTTGGTGAAATCCACATTCCATTACTGTATTCTTGGAATTAGTGTTATTGAGAATTTCATATGTTAATAGCATTATTTCTTGTAGCAATAAATTACTTTTTGAAAACCAAGAAATCTTTCCTAATAGATCTATTAAATATTTTCTACATACTGTACCTTCCATTGTGAAATCGCAGAGATCTATTTCCAACCATCTTTCCTGTCTTTACTTTTCACTATTTTCATGACGTCTTCACAAGATGAACATTTTATTTTGTGTTTAATTAATTATAAATCATATTGAAATTTGTAATTTGAACATTTTATTTGGACTCCCTTGTTCACCTATTACAGATCAATAAATTATATGATATTTCGCATGATATGAATTGTGTTCTTAACACATCTTAATATTTCTTCTCTATATTCTTCATTAGTTCCATTTTACAGAAATATGTATTTCCATTTACATTTCATTTGTTTTTTTACTAGTTGAATGCTGCAGTCAATAATGATAATAACATCATACTACATAATAAGAATGTTGTGGCATATTACTATTTTTCAGTTAATTTATATTTATGCAAAAATTTTGGAGTTTTGAATATTCACTGTTTATCATTTTTATAGCTTGCTAAATTAAAATGCCAAACTCTAAACATGTAAGACTAAAATATGTATTCAACTATCAGTGAGTCATGTTAGAGTCATGGACTACTTATCTGAAAATCCAGGTTCGAGTCTCTTCCAAGTAATAAATTTATAAGTTACAAATATGTGTTTTACCACTAGTACTATGCTATATCCGAGAAGTTCCATTTGTACTGTAAACAAACTTTCATAATATTACTCCACCGACTTCATCTATTGGGGGAACCGCGGTGCTACTTTTACCTGCCATGTGAATGAATTGTCTATGGAAGTGTCAATGACAGAAACATTTTTCTTAGGTTATATCATATTTTATGGAAAATAAGATTGAATACAAGATAAGATAATATCAATAATTAGGAATTTCTCCATTTTTTATTTATTTATGACAATTATATATGGGCCTACCTAATCAGACGTTTTAAGCTTTTTCCATGATGTCGATATATATCCTTTATTTACAATTTATTAGGCCTATGAGCAGAATATATGCTCATTGTTAAACATATTTGTAAATTCGGCTGTTATTTTCACCATAATGGCTTATGTAGGATATTTTTGCTAAACTGTTTGAAAACATTCAAAATAATAATTGTTTCTCTCCGCTTTTCAAAGGTTTTCCTTTTTTTGATGCTTCAAAAATTGTATAGGAGAAGCAGCCATTTGAAACAGTTGAAATTCGTAGGAATTAAACAATGAAATGCTTCATATTTGAAGAGAAAAATTATACGCTCAGACCAGGGCTTGAACTCAGGATCCTTGTCATTCTAGGCCAATATTCTACCGACTGAGCTACGTGAGCAAGTTCCAATCTAAACGTAAATCTTTCTCTCGCTGTTAATTCCCTTGCACCAAATGCTATGAAACCCTTGCTTCTATCTTGCAAATGGTGGCATTCTTTATAATGCAATGTAGGATTCCCAAATAAATGTCCTCTGCATGACACTGGTAAAATCTCTTGTGTCAGAGAATTAAATCACATCTGCTGATGTGATCGACTTTGCAAGTAGTTTGAGTATTATCTGGCAGGTAATAGACAGAAGCATCAGAGCCAATCTAATCGGCTCATGACACCTGAAAGGTTAATGAAGAAGAAGCTGCCATTTGCAAGATAGAAGCAAGGGTTTTATAGCATTTGGTGCGTGGGAATTAACAGTGTTAATAAGAGAAAGATTTGCGTTTAGATTGGAACTTGCTCAGATAGCTCAGTCAGTAGAGTATTGGCCTAGAAGGCCAAGGGTCCTGGGTTTGAGCCCCAGTCTGAGCGTATAATTTTTTCTCTTCAAATATGATTTATCCATCATTGAGATGTATGAAATGAATAATAAAAACATTGAATGAAATGCTTATTTGTTTAATCTATTTAAATTGTGATTATATATTTTAAAATTCTCCATATAACTTGGGTAGATAGACATGTGCTAGATAATACATGTTTTATTATTTTTTATTTTATTTATATTGAGTGTTAGAAAGCGAACTACATTTTTTTACACGCTTAAAGGTAAAACAGTTATTCGACCAATGAAAAATGCATGCATACTTCATTACATTACAACTGAAACTTAGCTCAGAAGAGGTATAATATGTAACTTTGTATAAATTAAAGTAGGAGAGAGAATGAAAGAGATATGTAATTAAGTAGGTAGGGAGGTAGAAGTAGGCAAAAGTGATGGATGAGAGTAGAAAAGAGAGATGGAGTTATAAAATTTTCTTCTTTACTAATGTAGTTATATAAAAAAATATCATTCTTATTGCCATCCTATTCTGCCATTCGAGTGGCATTTACCTTGACAGGAAAACCCCCAGTCTAGTTTGTTGACCTGAGAATTTAAACCTGGGGTCTCCAAATATGTCTCAAATGCTTCTGTCTGAGCCATCTCAACCAGATTTAAAAAAAAAAAGAATATATATATATATATATATATTGTATGAAAAATCTAACAATATTATAATCTGATAACAGTTGACACTACTTTTGTAATCAGAAGTCTCATTGTGAATATGATATTATTTGGTGAAAATAATATTAGACTACCTACAGTCTTACTAATAAAACTGGTTTATACAGTCTTTCATCGGTTGTACAGTTGTGTTATATTATGTGCAATTTCCTTACTAATAAATGCTGTGTAAGAGCTGGTTTACAATATCATTCTTATATACAATGTATCATATATTCATCACTGTGATGCCAAAACTCCTATGCCATATTGCACAAAAGAAAAGACATATCAAAAAGTGATAAATTCTATAATGCTTTACTTCCTTTCACATACATTATTAATTATCTCGCGACTTATATATTATCAAATAGCCAATTTCTTTTCACAATATCATTTTAATATTATAATATGAGCCAATAAATTATTCAATTTTTCATGAAGTTAAAGGAAACATTTGATATCACAAAATAAAAATCAGCGTTTAGAGAGTCCTCCATTTTATCTTTTTATACAGGGTTTTTTGTGCCAAGTGAATAAACACATTATAACAATTAACATCTAAGCTATATATATTATATATATATATATATATATATATATATTTATACTGTATAGTGTATGCAGTTTTTATTAGTAAGAATTTGAATTGAATGTGTTATAAACCTTGTATAAAAGTTATACATGGATCATTAGTTAAAACAGTAAGTGTAGAAAGTACAAAAATATTATAAACAAAAAGTTACATTAAGGAAAATGTTCAGTATACAGAACAAGAATAAATATATTTCATTGAATATCAGGTGAGCATCCTGAAGCTATATCATAGGCATGGTTACTCAATCTAAAATTTTATATATTAGTACCAATAGGAAAAACCTATTAGGTATCATGTCTAGAAAATAGTACTGCTCTTATAGGAGCATTGTTGGCACTTGACACTGCAGACTGAGTGACAGAGATGGAAATATCTCCCCTTTCTCCTTCTAGCATAAGTACAACATCAACATAAGTTTATGGCACAATCTTCACTACTGCTATTAAGATCTAAATTGTGATCATTCTAATGTGGTTACTAAAGAACATTAACATTTGGAAGTAAGCTCTTCAGTTTTATATACATATGAAGGGCTTAGGGCCATAACATGATAAGCCACATATTGTTCTTTCTGACATATAATGATTTTAATGTTTCAAAAAAATTATAATACTAATTGGGCAGTATAGTTGTTAATACATTGTGTGTGTATATGTTTTAATTCCTCACTGGCACACTTACAAATGATTTTGTGGATATTTACTATCATTGTAATAAATTACATTTCTTAACACCGTTGTCCAGCTTTTGTAGAAGAGACCAGCCTTTCTGCTAAATATTGGAGTGCAAGAGAGCAAATGATTTCATTATCAAGTGCTCGACATTAGATACCAACCAACCACATTTCTTAACAGAATGTTAATTTAATTGTTATAAATTATAATCATCCATGGGGGAAAAAATCTCTAGTATTTAAGAGTAATTCATGTAAAATTAAAAACATTGCTGTGTATGACAGTATAATAAAAAAATGAGATAGGTACCTATGACTCCAAGAGAAGATATCTTGCTGCTCTAACAAGTTTTTTATTTCTTCTCATAAACAAAATTCATGTCCTTTAGAGGGTTGCCATAAAAAATTGGGAGATATAAGTCATTGTTAACTGTAATTTTTGAGCAGAACAAGAATACCATATCAAATCTTAAATTACCAGCCACCAGGCAAGAGATCTTTGGGCAGACCCTTCAAATGTTGGATTGAAAACCTAACAGACCCCTTAGGTCTATCACATGAAAGGAAGAAGAAGAAGGAGAAGAATTTAGGATGGTCGCGATAGTAGGTGGTCGATTTTCAAAAAAAAGTTATGCACTTTACACTTTTTTCTTTCCAAAATCAGCAATATTTCATTTGTCTACTGCATTTTCTTGGGGCTAAAACTCTTCTTTTCTTTGGAGATACCATGATGCCATGAGAAGCCTCACTACAAATTTTATAGATTGTGGCCACAAAATGTCAGCAGCTTCAGAACATTCTCGCTGAGTAAATCACACTTTATATATTAGTTGCATAATCTTTTTTGACCATCACTGTAGTGACAAAACAAATTTTGTTAAAAGGAGATGGTTCAGTGGCTACTTCCGCTAGCTACTGTTCTGGTAATTGAGTTCACCCCCTAACTTTATTAAATAATGGGATGATAATTATACATATCGTAATGGTATTGTTTTCATAAATTGAGTGCCCACTTTCTAGACAAAGTTGTACGTGAAACAATTAACTTAATTGATGATCTTGATGAAGATTTTTGGGCTGTAGGCCGTGGTCGTGAGGCTTGTAGTTCCCCGACATTTCGCCAAAGACTGCGTCTGGCATCCTCAAGGGTTGTCTTGAGACTGGCATTTCTGTCCACTGTCTGTCTATTTATACGTTCACCGCGATGTTACGTAAGTTATATCTGCCTTCTGATTGGTCAGCGTTAGGGACTTCCATTGCTCCAATGAGATTGCTGTTTGATGGTTAGTTGACTGTACGTTATATCTGCCTTCTGATTGGTCAGCGGTAGGGACTTCCATTGTTCCAATGAGATTGCTGTTTCATAGTCTAGTCGACTGTACTTGTAGAGGTTTACATTTTGCGTTTTTTAGAACCGGTACAGCATAGCATTCCTAGACATCCTGATCAAAAGGGAAGAAGACAGCAACATTTATCACAGGCAGATATAACGTACAGTCAACTAGACCATCAAACAGCAATCTCATTGGAGCAATGGAAGTCCCTAACGCTGACCAATCAGAAGGCAGATATAACTTACGTAAACATCGCAGTGAACGTATAAATAGGACAGACAGTGGACAGAAATGCCAGTCTCAAGACAACCCTTGAGGATGCCAGACGCAGTCTTTGGCGAAACATCGGGGAACTACAAGCCTCACGACCACGGCCTACAGCCCGAAAATCTTCATCAAGATCATCATAGCAACTCCGGCCGTGAAAGTCTACGTGAATAAATTAACTTAATTATTTATTTCAAATGAATTAACAGTAAATGAACTTCACATAAAAGAACATGTTTAATAACAAGAATTGCTCCATAAGAGGCAATGCTATTTTCTAGACAAGAAAAACCCTTATATACAACATCAATTTATTATTATAACTAATTCACTGGCACTATCGAAACTGTTGGTTTTCATGGCTGAACTGACATAAGCTCTCTATACATTCCTATTCTGAGCTAATGTTTTCCAATTATCTGGCATATAATTTACCTCCCTCAAATCATGGTAATGTTATTCTCCTACCTCATTCATGGTCTACCTACTGGGCGTTTTCCCTCTGGTTTTCCTACAAGGAGTTCCAGTGCTCCTCTTTCATTCATGTTACATGTCCTGCCCGTCACAGTCTACGAGACTTAACTGTTCTTATTACATCTGGCTTCCCGTAAAGATAATGTAGTGCACCTAATGTGGTCTTCACCATTCCCCTATCTGTTTGTCTCTCTCTTTGGTCCAAAAATTTTCCTAAAAACTTTATTCTCATATACTTGTAATCTTTCCTCTTTCTTTAAAGTAAGAGTCCATGTTTTGCATCCATATAATATAATTGGGAAAATAACAATTTTATATATTTTCAGTTTAACTTTCTTGTGAGAAGTTTGGATGACAAAGAGTCTCTAATTTAATAATATAAGGTTAACATATAACCAATGATAAACCATCAGTTTTCAAATAAATATATTATTTAACTCCCATCGACAGAAACTCATTTGAGGAATTAGCTACAGTGAGTTCACTTCCAAGACAAGAAAAGTTTTAATACTGACCATAACTTTGTTTCAATGAACAGAATGCATGTTCAGGAAATTTGTTTGAATTTTTTTTTCATCAATTAACTGAAAAATTATCCACCACTGTGGTCTTGAGGTAGTGTGCTGCCTTGTCACACAACGGGCTTGGGTATGATTCCTGGTCAGGACAAGCTTCCTGGGTGAGGTTTTTTTGGTGTTTTTCCTCACCTGTAAGACAAATGTCAGGAAGCTTTGAGGCCCAAATGGTCCCCAAACATCAACTGGCCATCATCATCATCATCCCCAGTGTGGAAAGCACTGAAAAAGCTACCACACAGTATAATTTCCTTGCAGCATAGCATGAAAATACTACGACTGCAGTGAAGGACCAGCCCTAGGTCAGAACACTACAAATAAAAAAACTGAAAATTTTAATTTGTACAGTCCTTCAGACAATTTAAATTTGATTCTGTGTATTGCCAAATATTTCACAATAGAGGTAATTTGTAACTGATCTTTAAATCACAGTAATTGTTTTTTTGTTGTCTCTCCTTTGGTAGCTCTGCAATTCTTACTGCATTTATCCCATACTGAATCAAATTTGTTTTTGTTTCTCTTACTTTAATAGTGCAATTATATATTCAGTATATTTGTCTATAGAATTTTGAAAAGCGCATCCATTAAGCACAATAGTTTACTGAAAATAAGAAAGTTGAACTCAAACTCAGACACTGCTTGTGGTAAGTTTCACTATCCCATTGATCTGGATTACTGAGAATGTTCTCGAACAATTGAACTAATTCTTCATTATATTCCCTAATATTTTCAACATGTTATCCATTATAATTGTACTGTGTTTGACATCTTTGAGAATTTAACATAAAATTGTTTAGAATTCACACTACAAGATATTTTATCAAGTAAATTGAATTGGTTATTTACACCTCACCTCATAATACCTCTCTTTCTAGGACTAGTTTGAAAGGAATCACCTTTCACAGAAGATGGTGATTCCTTTGAAACCGGTCCTAGAGAGAGAGCTATTATGAGGTGAAGTGTAAAAAGTCTATTCAATATACAGGGTGTCCACAAAGTCCTGCTACCAAAACAATGTAACTTAGCTCGTAAACTATTTGAGAGAGAGAGACATGTATTTTTTTTTGCAACGTATTCTACATTTCTCAAAGTTTTGTTTACCATTTTTTGCAGAATTTGTATGGTGGTATGCTGAATCTGGTAAATTACCAGTAACTGTTCAGCAAAATTTCTGCCGGCAATATGGAAGAGATCCTCCATCCAAATCGCCCATTATTAGATGGGCCGAGAAATTTCTAGTGACTGGCAGTGTAATGGACTTGCCACAGAGTGGATGACCAAGTGTGAACCAAGAAACTATCGACAATGTGCAACTTGCATTTCAACTCAGACCTCAAAAATCGGTTTGTCATGCTTCACAAGAACTGTATTCACCAAAATCAACCATTCATAAAATCCTCCATAAGCGGTTACATCTTCATGCCTATAAAGTGCAAATTATGCAAGCATTGCTGCCAACTAACTTCCCTCAGAATGCCAAATTTGCTGATTCCATGCAAAATGCAATTGAGGAAGACAATGATTACCTGCAGAGGGCAATGTTCTCTGATGAAGCGACCTTCTGGACATGTTAACCGCCATAATGTTCGGGTTTGGAGGTTCTGGTGATTTACCAGACTCAGCATACCACCATACACATTGGGATGGTGTCATCATTGCCGTTTAAATTACAATCTGCAACAAATATAAAGAAAACTTTTGAGATATGTAGAATACGTTGCAAAAAACCACTTGTCTCTATCTCAAATAGTTTACAAGCTAAGTTATATTGTTTTGGTAGCAGGACTTTATGGACACCCTGTATTTGATACTTTGAGAAACCTATTCCCATTTCCACATCAAATATAGCAGTTATTTTCTTAGATTTGGAGGAAATGGATTATGATACATCTTATACATAGGCTGTTTCAATGTTATATTTTACTCACATGTGAATACAATCTGCTAGTGCTACCTCTTGATAACAGCCATACTTCCCATGTCATGTCACTATAGATGAATAAATCTTACATTCTAGAGTAGTAGATATACTCAGCAGAATATAATTCAATAGGGGAACAAAAAAAAAGTAAAAACTTGATCTGTAGAATACTTACTTGTATCTGATGTCCATGGTTTTGTAGATTAAAAATCTATTTTATTAATCAAACATTTTTTTTTCTCGTACATAATTAAAAAATGTAAAAATTGTATTGTTTTTATCCTCTACAAACTTCTTACTTCTTCTACCACCACATACATAACCGTAATAAAAGCTACTCGACATTTTGCTCACATTTTAAACATTTTAATATATTTCAATTTTCAAAAGAATCATATTATTTTTTATTGCAGTGTCACCAATTTTAATCTACTCTGTTACAACTACCCACATATTGTGTGTCTTTTTCATTAATGTCACAACTCCACTGTTATAAATTGGTCTCGTCTTCTTTTTCTTCGGAGGGCTTTACCAGTTTGGTTTTTTCTTTATTATAGTTAATAGGATTGCTTCTGTAGGTAGCATGAATTTTAATTAAAACTTAATGGGTTTCATGGCAATCTTTTTGGAATCTGAACTAAAATTAATAACTTAAGGGATCATACATGAATGGAACTTGATCTGTATTAACAAAGATAATTATTTATTGATGTTCAGATTCATCATAGTAGCATAAAAGCAAGTTTAGTCATGACATAATAGAAAATAAATAAACACTATTTCCGAGTGCATCATGGCATACTAGTTTTCTTATCTTCCACCCATAATAATTCTGCCCAAGGGCAGTTCTATCGCTGCAATACATGCTTTGCAGCTTTACTAGGGAAATATAGGTGTGGTAGCTTCCCATTGCTTTCCATACCGGTGAAGGATGATGATGATGTCCAGATGATTTTTGGGGACCGTTGGGCCCTAAGCTTCCGACATTTGTCTTACAGGTGAGGAAACACCCCGAAAAAAACCTCACCCAGGAGCCTGTCCCGACCAGGAATCAATCCTGGGCCCGCTGCGTGACAAGGCAGCACGCTACCTCGAGATCACACCAGTGGACTAGTTTTCCTTAATGTTTCTTAAATTATCTCAACTAAGTTGGTAGCAATTATTAAATGTTAATCTCTTTTTTGTTAACATTTTATTGATACAACAAAATAAAGGCTTTAGTTTACATATAAAACAATGAGTATAATTCTACAATTACACATTTTTATGCTAAATTCTCTACAAAGGAGAGAGCATTTATAATCAATTTTGAATACCAATTATTCATATATAGTGTTCTGCCCAAGAGCAGGTCTTTCACTGCACACTCAGCACTCTGTACTCTTTCCTTAACTCAGCCTTCCTTTTTTGTATCTGTATACAAGCCATTTATTTTAATACTATCATCTGATGTCTTTTTCTGTCTCTAACCTTCTTTCCGTTGACCGTTCCTTCTAGGGCATCTGTCAGCAGGCAGTTTCTTCTCAGCCAGTGATCAATCCAATTTCTTTTCTTCTTCTTTATGAGTTCCAACATTCTTCTTCTTTCATCCATTCTGTCTAGCACATTCTTTTTTTTTGTCTGTCCATTTTATATGCTCCATATCCACATCTCAAAACTCCCAGTTGCTTTCCTCATTCCGTCATAATGTCCACTTCTTTGCATCATACAGTGCTACACTCCACACAAAGCACTTCACTAGCCTCTTCCATAATTATTTTGCTAAAGGTCCGCAAAAAATGCTTCTCTTCTTGTTAAAAGCTTCTTTTGCCATTGCTATCCTATGCTTTACTTATTGACAGCAGTTCATGTTATTACTGATAGTGCAACCCAAGTATTTGAAGCTCTCCACTTGTTCAATGGCCTCATCTTTTAATCCTCATGTCTATCTTCCTTGGTTTCCTTCCTATAATCATGGCCTTCATCTTATTTATATTTATCTTCATCCCATAATCCTCGCATCTGTCATTTAGTTCCATCAGCATGTTCCTCAGTGTCAGTGCATCTTCTGCTAGCAAAGCCATATCATCAGCAAATCTTATGTGCTTAATTCTTCTTCCTTCCATGTTTACATCTCCTGTATTCCTGAAGCAGTTCTTCACTAGGTCTTCCATGTAGATGTTGAAAAGAATAGGTGATAGAGGACATCCTTGTCTTACCCCCCTTCTAATTTCTCTTCCCTCTGAAAAGATATATAAAGATTACTTATGAGCCTCCTCTCCTTCCAGTTCACGCCAATTTTCTTCAAGATCTTTACAAATTTATTCCAATCCACTCTGTCAAAGGCCTTTTCCAGTTCAACAATATTGCATAAACTTCATCTTTTTCTATATATCTTCCTCCTATTGTTCATATCAATCCAATTGCATCTCTTGTATCCTTTCTCTTCCTGAAGCCAAACTGCTCTTCCTTTAATTCGCTTTCAATGTGTTCCAAAATCTAACATTTAAGCAGAAAGAGTAATAGTTTAAGCTTTTAAATACATATTTCCCCGATCTAATTTTGATCTATTTTGAATATAATATTGTTCCTAACTTGAAAATGTTTTACATGCTCATATTTAATCAAGAAATTTTGGAAATTACTTAGGTAAGATTATTGAAAGTAGAATTAAAACAATAGAACCTGAAAGTTAAATAATCATGTTGAAATTAATTATTACTATCTAAAATGATTTGGTATTATATTGGTTTAAGCTCTGCTGCACCTATGATCTGTTGTTTAGTTTGACTAATTTCTTTGCAAATTTGTAAGTATTCTTTATTTATGATTAGCTGAGAACACACCAGACAAAAATGGAAATTATGGATTTCAGTCTGGTCTAAATGATGATAAGACAGTTATGTCCAAACATAAGACAGAATAGACCCACTACCTAAAAGTTCCCTTCCTGCCTTTATTCTGCATAGTTCAGAGATGTTTCTGCATTTCATCTCTTTTTGTTATATTTTTATTGTTTTAATTAATGCATTTTTATAAACCAGAATTACTGACAATATTAAAATTATAATATAAAATTATAAAATATGTAGGTCTGTCTCCTCAATTTGTAACAATATTAATTTACTATAGACCCTTCAGGACTAATCCCATCATCAGCAGAAGGTAGGTCAGTTGTCACTGACCCTGGGTGAAGAATTACTGAAATAATGGATATAAAGTGGTAAAATTAAAAAAAGAAAGTGGAGGGCATGGTTCATTTTCATATACCTTTAGGATTCCTCTCAGTTGATCCCCTTGGGTATGTTGGTTATAGTTATTATATCCTGAATAGTCATGTTGATGTGTCAGTCAGACTGAATAAAAATAGTATTCCAATAAACTTATGTAGCTGATGATGTGCAAATAGATTTGAATATGTAATGTAAATAAATATTTGTTGAAAGTGTATGTATCACTGTGAAAAATTGTTGTTTTATTTATATTGTACATATTAAAATATAGAGATAAATAAATATCTTAAATTTAAATTAATTGATATTTAATTTTTACTGTTCACAGTTGTAGTGAATTCCACTCATTTGTGAATAACTCAGAACATAGCTTCCTACACAAAGTTCTGTCCACCCAAACTTCTTTTTCCTGTATTTATTCCCAATTATATCCCTTCTTTTTAGATCCATTTTAACTTGATCCAATTATCTGGTCATTGTTTTTCCCAGGTGTCTTCTGATTTTAATTTGCATCTCCATATCTTTTCTAGGTTCTTGTCCTTCTACCATCTCTTTTAGGTGTCTGAAATACTTTGATTTCAGTTAATTAGAAGAACTATTAAGCAAAAATAGCTAACATTGTATGGACACATAACTAGAATGGAAGAAGAAAAAACAGTTCCCAACGTAAATCTATAAAGCAAAGACCATAGGTAAGGAAACTCAGAGGTAGAAGAATGGCTTGGGAAGAAAAGTCAGGATTTTACTCCATGACCAGGGATGGACTGGAGAGAGGCTAGATGACTGGTCATGATGTCAATTCCTTTGAAAATCCTCCACACAGACAGGTAAAAGAGAAAGGAGTAAGTAAGTATATATTAGCAGAACATATGCTTATCAGTATAATTCAACTCAAGTCATTAGTGTCACTGTATTCAAATCTAGCTTGAAAAGACCAACACATTTTCTTCAGAGCCTCTTATTTCAGGCTTGTAGTTATTTTACATACCATAAAACTATGATACAGAGTTCAGGGTTTAACTTTTCTTTCAAACAAAGCCATACTAAAAACTCTTATAGTGATTGATTACATTTTGAAGGAATCGATAATTGTAATTATTACAAAAACAAGCTTTATTAGTTGAACAGTATATAATTGTAAAATAGTAATTGTTTTGCTTTAAAATTATTTGTTTAATTTTATTGTAATTCAGTTTATTATTTTATTATTGCTTGGTTTCTTTATGTACTCATTAATATACATTGGCTATTGTAGCAGAGGTCTGGCTTCGGAAGACAGATAAAGTATCAATCAGTGAAATGTTCATATCATTGGTAGAAACACAAATGGATTATGCACATACCATGTGTTATATGGTCAGAAAGAAAGGTTTAATTCAAAATTATAATCTATTTTTAAGACACAATTTATTCTTCATACACATTCATCTGAATCAGACTGAAAAACATGCCATGTGCACAAATGATGTATACAACTTCATGTCTCTGTAAAATAAAAAATGTACTATTATTATCTCCTCGTTATTAAAGGAGATCTAACTTCAACTGTCAAAGTTTAGCAATGTTGCAGTAGTTTGGTCTGTGAGTGTGTAGTAGCACTAGTGAGCTCAATAAACAGAAAATGGTGTCTCCATAGTTATATATTGTTTTTGGCTCAAAACAGTAATATTAATGGAGAAAAAATTTAGTACAGTGTACCAAAGAGAACCTCCAACATGACTTCCAATGGATGAATAAACTTAAAAAAACAAGAAATGTTTCAAAGAACAAGAGCATTGGCATACCTCCTATTTCGAATTAATGTCTTGAAGAGGTGCGCGAGGCATTTGTAAGAAGACCCAGAAAATCAATTTGTATTGCTAGTCGTCAATTCAACATACCATGATCAACAGTCCATAAGTTCTTCATAAATCCCTACGTCTCTATGCGTATGAAGTTAGTTAGTATCGAAACTTTATCCAAATGACAAACCAAGTTGAAAATCAATTGCTATAGACATGCTTAATCGCATGCAGACCCAGAGTATCTATCACTGATTTGTATTAGTGATGAATCAACATTTAATATTTCTGGAAAAGTTAATAAACATAACTGCAGATTATGGGGGCCAGAGAATCCTCGCATGTCCACAGAAATGGAACGAGATAGCCTAAATGTTAATGTCTGGTGTGGCCTAATAGAAAACAAAGTCATGTGGCAACTTTTCTTTTGCTGAACAAACTATTACATGGTAGTACATACCAGGATATGTTGGAATTGTGTATAATTCACAAATTGAGGATATTCCCAACATTGTCTTCCAGCAAGACAATGCACCCCGCCCTTTGGTCTCTGGCTGTTTGGGGTTGTTTAGACCAACACTTCCCAATGTATTGGATCAGCCCTTTCTCTGGGGCTTTATTAAGGATAATCATATACAAGACAGAGGTGAGGTATTTAATTAATCTCGAAGAATGCATTACTGGTGCCTTCTATCATTTAACACCTGAAATGGATGGACATCGATAATCGTCTGGAAATCCTCTGAGAACAAATAGTGATCATGTAGAGACATGTTGGCATTGTTAAACAAAACTTTCAGTCCTATTCAACCCTGTGTCTGATAGGTATTCATTCATTGGGAGTGCATCTGCATGCAAGTAGGAGCGGGGACCATCTTTTTCACACCTAGTGAGCACTTATTAACAGCCCTGCTCTATCCCAAATAAAATCCACTCTTCAAGTAAATAGTTACCAAGTTCACCACTCATCGCTGGTAGGAAGTGAAGAAGTGATCTTTAATAATTATCTTTCACATACAGAAGTTATTTGAAAGGAAACAATGCTATTCTCTATGCTCATCATCATTTTCCACGTAAGTACAAGGCTTGATACCCTGTTAAGAAGATTTCAAGGTTGGATTTTCAATCCATTTCCTCCTTAGACAGTTCAAAAATCTCCTTCCATGTGGATAGTAACGAAGCATTGCTTTTGGGATTCTGTTTTTGGACATACATTGTACATTTGTTTTTCAATTGTAATGTAGTTCTTTATTTTAATTTAATCGAATTACAGTGGGAAGTAACAGTATGAGGTAGACTAATATTCAATTTATAAATGAGTTGGATAAAATGTTTTAATATCTCACCAAAAAGTCAACAGTTGGAGTATGAAAATATAAAAAAATTAAAGTTTGTTAGAGCAATGGTAACAATTATTGTCTAGAGTAAAACATATTTGTTTACATTAAAGGGGTGTCTTTTAGACAAGAAGAAGAATGAATGATTATATGTTGAAGAGAGGCATGCATATGCAGACTTCCTGAATAGCTGTGCCAGAACATTTTGGTAAATAAATACATATACTAAGATAAGAAAAAGTTCTGAATATTTTTTTAACTAACCTAATTGCTTGATGGTAGGGCATTTATCAGTGGACTAGAATTCATGTCTATCCCAGATTTGGTATTTGTCAACAGTCTACTAACTCTAAAGCTATCCATATTAATGTTGTAAACAATTTAACCCTTGTCATACAATGGTCAAAAGTAACATTTTTCTTGTAAATATTTAGTAACATTTTTGTGGAATCAACTTTTAATAGAACAATAAAGATATCTAACTAACTCACTGCCACTATCGAACTTATAAGTTCATGGCCATGCAGACATAAGCTTTGCGTACATTACTATCCTAAGCCAACATTTTCCAATCATTCCCTGTATAGTTTATCTCCTTCAAATCATGGTTAATGTTCTTCTCCCATCTCATTCCTGGCCTATCTACTAGGTGCTTTCCTTTGGTTTTCTTAATGTTTCCATGCCCATCTTCATTCCCCATTGTGCCATATATCTTGCCCATTCCATTCTATGAGACTTAACCATTCTTATTGCATCTGGTTTTTCTTAAAGATCATGTAGCTCACTCCTACGTAGGTTTGTTCATAAACCTGTTTGTTTGTTCTCTCTTTGGTTCAAAAATTTTCCTAAGAACTTTATTCTCAAGTACTCATAATATTTTCTCCTCCCTTAAAGTAAGATTCCATGTTCTGCATCCATATAATATAACTAGGAGAATAGCAGTTTTATATATTTTCAATTTAATGTTTATTGAGAGAAGTTGGGTTAAAAGCAAATTAAAATCAAAAACTGCAAAAATAAGGTTATACAAAACACTCATTAGACCAGTAGTTACATATGCTTGTGAAACTTGGGTCCTTAAGGAAACAATAAAACATAAATTACCAATTTTTGAAAGAAAATTTTTAAGAAGAATATTTGGACCGAAATAGAGGAACTGATAACTGTTGGAGAATCAAAACAAATAAAGAACTAAACAAATTAATCAAAAATCAGAACATAGTAAACCATATAAGATCTCTCAGAATTGGTTGGCTCAGACATTTGATAAGAATGGATCTGTTACGCGAGGCGTCAGCTAAGCCCCTGCGTAATGATAGCGTTAAGTTTCCTATTGTTTAAGTGGTCTTAGGCCCGAGCGGTTGGCCTTGGTTTTGGAGGAAGAGTTCTACAATTAAACATATTAAATCACAGTAAACGAAAAATTAACATAATTTATTAAAATAAAGTCGACCATAAAGATATATTAATAACATATAAAACAAGTTATTTAAACCAGCTGAAATCGCCACATTGTCAAACGTAAAAATATTCAAATATACAAATGCTAAAATTTAGAGATAGAGAACAATCATTCAAAAGAATCAACTTTGGTCATTATTCTAAGTTCTTGGGACCATTTGGTCCTTTAATTAAATTTATGAATGTAAAATGACCATTTAAGGAATGATAATAAAAGTTGTCTTACCCATGTAGAGCTGCCTTTCCCAGGGGGAACCGAACCCTTCGGTCCCCCACACCGTTCTGCCTTTTTCACTCAAAAATCCCGGCTTTTATATGATTATCTTCACCTTTCACCATCCCCTAAAGCTAATGGAAGCCCTATTTCTTGCCCCATCTGTAGTAATATTCCTAGTATCTTCATGGCCAAGTTGTATAATGTGTTTTTAACTTCTTCCCTAATGTGTTTGGGTTATATAAGGTTTCGTAAGAATTTCCTATTTGGTTGAAACTAACAAAGTTGTTTTTGATATTATATAAGATTTCGTAAGTGTGACTTCATTATTTGACAAATATATTGATGTGGAAAGTTATTTTATATTAATTTTTCCTTTAGTTTTTTATCTATAAAACACTTATGTATATTTGGATGGAGATTTCAATCCGCATTTAAATGGTGAATATTTATGCCCTATTTTTTGGTATAATACACATGTATGTGTGTCTATTCTTTATCGGCTTTTTTATAGTATTTTATTATTATTAATGCAGTTAGGCCCTAATGTTTTATAATATTCCCCCCCCTAAATAAGACTGTAAGTTTGAAAAACCGAAAGTCTTTTTTTTTCCTTACAGGATATCTCTCACCTCTCGAGGGTTGGTCCTGACATTTATCTTATTAGTTTATCTTTAAGTGGGAGTGGAACTGACGTCGTCATTTGGCGATTCCATCTGTCCTGGAAGTATTTTGTTCTCATCCTAAGAGGTTAGATCGTTTTTTTTTTTACTTGTAAATTGCCCCGGATACCTTTAATTGCGTCGAAATATCGTAAGATCCGTTTACTTAGTGAGAACACCATACTTCAAAAAAAACAAAAATCACAACATAGCAAGCCTTTGCGCTTTAATACAATATGCCTATTGTTTAAAAAAAAATAATATTTATTGCTGGAAAAAACCAAAAAAAAAAATATCGACTATATAAAAAAAATCTTCTCGTCTTCGTTTTAAACCTTCTGTGGTTTCTTTTGAAACGACGCACTTTCACTCTTATTTATTTCCGACGCACTTAATCACATTTCGTTACTTTTGTTATGCACTTCGGCGGTTTCTTTTTGTTATTCACTCTGACGGTTCTATTCCGTGAACCGGATCACTGTAAAACTTATAAAAACTGTGGTGTCTGCTGTGGCTAGCTTGGAGGTCCAGGTTTGTGTATGCTTGCCTTGATGGAGGATGCGATGTTCTTATGCTTGAGGTCGTGGTTTATTTTCAGCTGCCGTTGGTCCAGGTAGGCCTTTGATTTAGGTATTCCTAGTTTCAAAACCCAGTTAGGTCCAAGGAGAACTTGTGAAAGGTTTGATAGGAATTAATCTTGATGTGGAGTTTGTTTTCTTGACACTTCTATAGGACAAAATTGGGCTGAAGGAAGTTAGGCCAAGGTTTGGCGTTGGAGAAAGTCGTTATTATTTTTTATAATTGCCTGGGTTTGTTTTTTTACTGCTAATGAGGTGTTTGTCTTAGCTGGTTGCGAGTCTGGACATTCACTTATCTTATGCTCCGACACGAGATGTGTAGATGGTCCTGGCAGCTGCCCTGCGTCCTTAGATGTACAGGGTGTGGTTGGTCCTTGAGCGTTATGCTGCCCTCGTCCTCAGAGGTATAGGATGCGCCGTGAGTCTGGCCCTACTTAATCTGCCTCCCATCTTGTGGTGTCGTGGTGGTGGCCGCAGGTCCAGGCGTGAAGCTGCAATCTTATGGCATTCGTTAAAACTTGGGAGGATAACTTTAAACATCGTTTGTGGGATTGGTGGTTATCCCGTACTACATGGGTCCGCATCCTCTTTATCATTCCTGGTCATTGAATGTTTAGTCTACCTAATTGTATATTTGACGTCCTGGCTTTAGATTGCATCGTTTAGGTTCGTGCACCCATTTCCCTATTTGTCTCTTATAGCTAGCCTCAAGTTGCAAAAAGAAATGCTCTTATGTTTCTGGTCTTATGATTTCTCATGAATCATTTACGCCCTTATAGCAATTCAGGTTTTACTAGTTTCAACAAAAAATTGTCAGTTTTTCACCGTATTTTACCGCCGGTTTTCAACCTTCCATTGTTTGGATAAAATTTCAATTTTGATTTTCCTTCTTTGAGTCCTGGGTTCGATCGAGTGTGCTCGCCTACACATAAATCGCTAGGGCTTTAAGATGTAAATACTACTTAGTACGATTAAGTAACCTGAATTCCGTATATCATTCCCTCGTTAGGTCCTGATTGTGAGAGCTGTGGCGAATATGATACGGCCCTAATAGTGATTAAGGAATATAAGAAATGAATAAATAATGAAGGAACAGAATATAGTTAAAAATGAATTAAGTTTCATGTTGGTAAATAGTTCTCACAAGAAGCGGTTGAAACCCTAAGTAAAAGAGGTCATAAACATGTAACTCCTCAAATTAGACCTGAAATCCTTAATCTGGGTCTATCTTCAAAAATCACGTTTGGGAGAAATGTCAGACTCCAAATTTACAATCGCGGAGAGCCCAAGCTGGCAAACACGCTCCCTAGCCGTGAGAATGAATTCAAAAGGTAGGTGGTGGTTTAAATAAAATAGTTACGCCCTTGGATGACATGTGATTAAATATTCTAACCAATCAAAATGAGAGTTAGGGTAAAGACCATATATGGGAATAATTGGTCCTGACTTCGATACGGAACTCATGAGGACAAAATTTAATACACTGACACTTATACTCGACACTTAGAAGGAAGAAGATCTTGAATGTATAGTAAAAAAATATCTTGTAACAACGATTAGGGACTTAGGGAAAATCTCCCGAACTCATTAGTCATTTGCTAGTCCTCATTAGCGAAATATCGAAGGCCAGGGACAGAAAAGTTTTATTTTCACTGTGTAATGTGCAGTTAAATTGGCAGAGATTAATTAAATAAAATAATTCAAATAATTAGTGATTGTCTGTTCCCACGCAATTCTCCTTCCGAACCCTATATAGATAGGAGTCTCAGCGCTCACCCTGAAACAGGAACCGACTAGCTACCGAGGAAGGGCAAGTAAATTCACAATTAAATCAAGTGGAAATAAAGCGGGATTACCAGCCACATAAACTTACCGCCCCAAAAGAAATACAGCCACGCCAAAATTACCGCCTCAAAGTGGCGCCCAACGTGGGGCTCTTTTTTTACAGTGACAAAGTTTTTTTTTCAACGTGAGTGCATTCAAAATAAGAGCGACTCACGAAAGTTGTGGACTGAACATCATGATCCAGCAACAGTGTGGAAGACAACATTCTAACCACGAGATGGAAGGAGCAGCCAGGAGTGGACAACAATCCAGGAGCAGATCAACCTAGATAACCGATGGCGGATCTCTACAAACCTGACGTAAGACAAATAATGAAGATATACCAAGGTAAAGTGACAGATTTTTTTAAAAAATAATAGAACATAAAAGTTGTCAAAAGACGGAAAAATAAAGTATGTGGAAAATTATACAAATTAAACGAAAGTGTTTGAGTGTTGACTAACATAAAAAAATAATTTTTGTGAATAGAAAATAAATATTAATATTAATAAATTGTAGAATAAATAAATAAATAATGGAGGGAAATAGTATAAATTTTATAGAAGGGCAAGCTTCATCAGAAAGTAGGCCTAATGATGAAGTAGAAGTAGGGACAGAGCATAACGATAGCTCGAACGCCCCCTTAAATGTAAATGATTCAAAGAAAACTAATAAGTCCCAGAACGACTTTGAATATTTCGTGAGGCAAATGTTAATGTCAATGAGGGAAGATATAAATAAAAGTAATAAAACATTGGAAGAAATGAAACAAATTCATAAAGAAATGAGGGAAGACCTGAGCAATTTTAGATTAGAAATAAAACACAACTCGAGATTCTGTAAAATCAGAAATTCAGGGGACACGGAAAAAAATTACCACTAGTTTAGCAGGAAAGGGTGAGATAGGTAGAAATAATGATGATGAAAGGGAGACAGGATATGAAACTCCCCAAGAAAATAAATGTAAAAGTAACAATGATATTTGTATAGTAGTTACTACAACAGGTGTAAAGTACTGTAGATGAAAACTCAAAGGGACTCAGATAGGGAAATGACACTTCAGAATGAGGGAAAAAAATGCGAGCCAACTATTATAGATGTAGACAAAATACCTCAAACCAATGATGATGAATTACATGGAAATATATTTAAATGCAATAATGAAATGCATGTTATTAATGATGTTAAATTAAATCAAAATGGAACAACTGACCTGATGATTTCGGTACAGCCAACATCCGATCAGTATTCCAATTTGAAAATTTGGATATGCAAAGTAGATGCATGGGAAAGATACGAACAAAATATGAAAAAAAAAACAAGAAAAAGGTAGGGCGTAAAGAAAATATGCAGAAGTCATACCGCGTAATAAAGAAGCGCCAAATAAATAGGAGGAAATGGTCGAAAAACAGTCAATACGTTAGATTCAAAGGTAACATAATGAAGTACTGTCGAAAGTAATGCATAATGAGAGAGAATGTTACCTAGAAAAATATCGTGCTGAAATATTTGATCCGGGCGCGAAATTATCGCAAAGTGGTAGAATGCAAATTTCAGTCTATCCTGTTAGAATGGATGTAATATAAGTTAGACATTAACATGCACCTGCATTGTATGCACAATTAAATAAATGTGTAATTAGTAAATAAGATTATATCTGGTAATATTAGTATGATAAATGCAAGAAGTGTTGGTCATGCATTAGTATTAGGAAAATTTAATGAGAAATAGTTTAAAAGGGTCTTATATTTGTACTTGCTAGAAAACATAATGAGACTAGATAAATGTTGACGAAAACAGGGGAAGAAAATTTAAATTTACAGAGGGAGCGAGAGGCACCACCTCGCTTTATATAAAAGAAAAAATAATAAAAATAATTAGCATGTATATTTGCCTTAATCTAAAGCGTGAACAATAACAGAGACGATGATAATAATAAGTAAATTGTGAAAATTACAAAGAAATGAACAGCTGATCGTAGTGGGAATATTTAAGAAAACGTTGAATCCAGTCTAGAATAGAGATAAAAATCAGTTCACTAAACTTAAAATGTTGTAAAAGATGAAAGAGTGCGAGGAGACGGAAATAGGCACACCCTTCACAGGTACAAAATTCATTTGTCGAAAAACAGTTACTTACCAAATACGATGTGAAACGAAGGAAATGAATGTTTAAAACCAAACTTTTAAAATAATTGATAAAAAAAATATATATATACAAATTAAACATGTGCTATTATAACTTCATAGTTAATGTTCTTAAAAATCTAATATTATTCTTGAGGAATAAAAGGGAAGCGTTATGGGCATACGAAACTTTAAGAAAGAGGTTAAGGCATCGTCCTTTTAACAGTTTATGATGGGTGACAGATAAAAATACAGCGTAGACAAAGTGAATGAATGAATAAATACAGGATCATAGCCCGAAGGAGGCGTTTATATTATGTCCTTTTAAATGATAAACGTTCGCTCATATGGTAGCGAGAATTATTAAGGGTAGATAGAGCGACATGATTTTGATTCGACCGGTGTTGTCGAGTTCTTTACTGATGAAATATAAATTGTCGTCAAAAACGAAATTGACGAATATGAGCTACGATGATATAAAATTCTGTATACAGCGACGGTTCTGCGCGTATGAAATGTGATATTATGTTACCGACAAGTAAATAAATAAGGATAATTTTCCACCTTAATCAATTGAATAAAAATAATATGCGAATGATGAATAAAGGAGTTCTATAAAGAATAAATAGATTATCAAGGTATTGTGAAGATCAGTCAGTGAACATGCTCAGAATAAATTTTCAATGACCACAGCTAAGGGAGCGCTATAAAAAAAAAAAAAAGATAGATTTACAAATTAATTATTATGATGAATCGTGAAATGTTCTGAAAACTGAGATTGCGATATAAACATATATGATTCTTATTAAATACCGATATACTTATTTATAAAGGATAATCATCGGAGATTACATAGGAAACTAATTAGTAAAGTTACCATTTGATTAAAAGAGGGCAAATATGTTTACGGCAACATTAAGATCTATGTCTCATTAAATAAATAAATGACCCAAATAGAATAAATTAGTAGCTAATTAGAATAAAAAAAATGTTAGTTTATAATAAGTGAGTTCCAGTGCATATGTAAAGTGTGAACCATGGAAAGTGCGAACGATATAGAGGGATGATATAAAAAAAATGTGCATGACATTGCAAAAATAAACTGAGTGATATATGGAAAACGTATTATGCGAAATTACCTAGCGTGTGAGTAAAAAGTGACATAATTAAAACAGAAACAAACGTATAATAAAGTGAAAAAAAAAGAGAAGATGTATGGGATATGATAAAGTACCCATAGGGTTAAAATAAGAAAAACATTTGTTGATTATAAAAAAAATAAGTAAGGTGGATCACCGATCGCAAATTGAGTTTTAATGTACATGTTTTTGTTGTTGTTGTTGTTCTAGTGGTAATATGCAGAAAACTGTAAGTAAACCAGGGTGATATATGTTCAATAATATAATCTATTTTGTGTTTGTAAAAACATTTCCATATATGGTACTTGTAGGAAAAGTAATAGTGTAATACTTTTTGGTTTGATGTAATTAGTATATTTAATTACTTCTCTTCTAAGGGGAGCTGTGTTAAAAAAAAAGATATTTATAACTTTACGTTAGTATTTTTTTTTTGTTTTAACAAGAGGCATTTGTGGCGAATATGATACGGCCCTAATAGTGATTAAGGAATATAAGAAATGAATAAATAATGAAGGAACAGAATATAGTTAAAAAAGAATTAGTTTCATGTTGGTAAATAGTTCTCACAGAAGCGGTTGAAACCCTAAGTAAAAGAGGTCATAAACATGTAACTCCTCAAATTAGACCTGAAATCCTTAATCTGGGTCTATCTTCAAAAATCACGTTTGGGAGAAATGTCAGACTCCAAATTTACAATCGCGGAGAGCCCAAGCTGGCAAACACGCTCCCTAGCCGTGAGAATGAAATCAAAAGGTAGGTGGTGGTTTAAATAAAATAGTTACGCCCTTGGATGACATGTGATTAAATATTCTAACCAATCAAAATGAGAGTTAGGGTAAAGACCATATATGGGAATAATTGGTCCTGACTTCGATACGGAACTCATGAGGACAAAATTTAATACACTGACACTTATACTCGACACTTAGAAGGAAGAAGATCTTGAATGTATAGTAAAAAAATATCTTGTAACAACGATTAGGGACTTAGGGAAAATCTCCCGAACTCATTAGTCATTTGCTAGTCCTCATTAGCGAAATATCGAAGGCCAGGGACAGAAAAGTTTTATTTTCACTGTGTAATGTGCAGTTAAATTGGCAGAGATTAATTAAATAAAATAATTCAAATAATTAGTGATTGTCTGTTCCCACGCAATTCTCCTTCCGAACCCTATATAGATAGGAGTCTCAGCGCTCACCCTGAAACAGGAACCGACTAGCTACCGAGGAAGGGCAAGTAAATTCACAATTAAATCAAGTGGAAATAAAGCGGGATTACCAGCCACATAAACTTACCGCCCCAAAAGAAATACAGCCACGCCAAAATTACCGCCTCAGAGCATTTCCTTTCTTCAATCCGGGATGCGTCTTGCATCTTAAATTCTCGCTTCTAATACTTCTGTCGATTTCCCGTATTACAGCCTACTGAGTTTACTTGATAAAAATGCGTCTTTGCGTCTTAAATACTCTCGTTTCTAATTTACCTGTCGAATTCCCGTGTTATAGCCTACAGAGTTAACTTAATAATAAAAACTAAATGTGTTGTTCCCTTAAATCCTTCCTAATTCTTTTGGCAATATTTCCTTAAGCCTTTCCTGATTCGTTTTGCAATATCTCATCTGGTTTCTTGAATTCCTGTATTTAATTTTCTTTTCATAACTCCCGATTATGCGTGGACTTCATTCCGTGTCTTGGGTCCCCATCTCACCTATGGGTTTAACCTCTCCCTTTTTCATTTCTTATCCTTTTGTTTCCTCTTAATTTCCATTTACGTTATTGAGTTAGTTCCTGGTCTCATACGTGTAGACTTATTCCCTATCTTACATATGGTTTTAACCTCTAAGTTCATGTCCAACCCTATGTGTTTAACTTCTAATTTCATGCACTTCCTTAAGTGTTTAACTTCTACTTTCTTGTATTACCCTATGTGTTTAACCTCTAATTTCATGCACTTCCTTAAGTGTTTAACTTCTACTTTCTCGTATTACCCTATGTGTTTAACCTCTAATTTCATGCACTTCCTTAAGTGTTTAACTTCTACTTTCTTGTATAACCCTATGTGTTTAACCCCTAATTTCCTGTAGTACCTTATGAGTTTAACCTCTATTTTCGTGTACTATCCTTATGTGTTTAACCTCTAATTTTCTGTAGTACCTTATGTGTTTAACCTCTAATTTTCTTAGTACCTTATGTGTTTAACCTCTAATTTCTGTGATCTCCCTTTATGTACTACCTTAGGTGTTTAACCTCTAATTTTGTGTACCCTTTATGAACTTAACCTCTAATTCCATGTATTCCTTATGTATTTAAACTCTAGTTTCTTGTATTTCTTATGTGTTTAACCTCTCATTTTCATGTACCCCTATATGTTTAACCCCTAATTTCCTGTAGTACCTTATGAGCTTAACCTCTATTTGTATGTACTACCTAATGTGTTTAACCTCTCATTTCATGTACTACTCCTACTTAGGTCAATCTGTCTCTCTTGGCTCTACTCGTCGATCGCACAATCGTAATATATATGTGTTTCCCTTAGTCTTTTCATATAGTGTCTCAACGTTTCTGACGTCCCTGACTATTATTCGTTGTTCCTTCGTTATGACCATATCTATGTGTGCGTACGACTTTTTCCTCGCGGTTTTCCTGGCATCATCATTTACTCTGGATGGTCCCTGGCCATCGCTTCTTGGGGGCCCCAGACCCTGACTGGGCTACGAGCCTCGAAGGCATGGGCTATGCAACGTTTCCCTTAATGCCAACGGTGGCCCTAGTCATGCCTGCCCCCTCCTTTGCGCGATTCCTGTCTCGCAAATAAAGCCGGGTGAGCCAGCGAACGAACCGGGCACGACATGAAGGCGGAGAATGCACTCCGTCTAAAGTGGCCCTGGCCCTTCCTGACACCCCCCTCTAATTCTGTCGCCCCAGAATTGTCCTGTGATAAGCCGGATGAGCCAGCGAAAGAACCGGGCACGACATGAAGGCGGAGAATGTATTCCGTCTAAAGTGGCCCTGGCCCTTCCTGACCCACCCTCTAAGGTGGCGTCACCAAACCCTCGCTCCGTCAGTGGGATGGATATGATCCGATTTCCCGTGACATGGTTCGTATCTTGCTCACCTCACCTACTGTCACCCGGGTGCCGTTATGTACAATCGATTCCTTCGATTCTTGTTTCGCTTTCGTTTCTGCGTTTCCTATATCTTTCATTTCTGTATTTACCTTAATATCTGTGTTTTCCTTTACTATTAATTCTCCGATGCCTATCTCTCCCTAAACAACGACGTTCCATATGGTCCCTAACGTCAGCGCCAAGTCGGCAAGGTTTTATGGCCAGTGCCCCAAGATCATTTTGGAGTTCTCTGTCTCTAGATCATGTCATAACGGGGGTGCCCTACCTTCCGACTTGCACCTGCCTAGCTTGTTGGCGAAGTGTTCAGGCAACTCGCCAAATTTTCGAGGGCAAAAGCCTCTCCAAAAGGGTCCTTAGTCCTTCCCAACTTGTATCCCTGTGTGCGACTATGTAAAAGTTCATCTCTGTTTGTGTATTTCTAACGTTAACCTAGCCTAGATTGACCTAAGTTGTAGCCTATCCTTTTATTATCCCTCGTAGGCCTAAATATGAAGAGTCTTAAGCGATCTAGTTTTCAATCTTTTATCGTAATATGTCAATCCCATATGTGTGTGTGTCTACCACTCGACTGGTCACTAGTCCTAACTGACATGCTATCAAGGTATACAGAGTGAGAGATCCCGGCCGCAGATTCTTTCTCTGTTTCCTCCTGTAGGCACCTCAGTCAAGCGTCATGATCAGCTGAGTATAATAATTGTTGTGTAATTTCCTTTAGAAATATTATTCAGTGTAGCCCTTGAAATTCCAAATTTATATGATCATTCCTTCCACTAGACCGATTAAGACACCCACTATCGGTGCAGTATCCTAACCTCCATCTTCTAAATTGCTATGGGAATAAATTAATTTGTTTTCGATCATTTCTGCATTTCAAAAAGTTTATAAATTTTCCTATTTCCTAAGTTCCCATGTCCCTCTTCCGTTCTCTTTGTAATACATATATACATATATATATATTTTGTTAAACCAAGTTGGATAATGCACATCCTCCCTTCTTAATCTGAACTGTTGTTACTACTGATTTCTTGCGATGTTATAATTTCTACCCTCCGTGTTGGCATAACTCCTGGTTAATTGATCCTATCATTCGTCTTCCACTATAGGCTCAACATACTACGTGCCTCTATCTGGACTGCTTCCACGTTATATTCTCGCGAACCAGCCTACTACTTATCCCGGAACCCATTCATACTTAACTGAGTCCTAATTGCTGAAGATGAGATTGTGGTTTTCCGTTACCTTTCATTTTATTCATAAACATAAGTCTTATTTCTGGTAGTTCGCTCTTATTTCAATATTATTATTATTATTATTATTATTATTATTATTATTATTATTATTATTATGGTTTATTAATTTATCGTGAATTATTATTATTATTATTATTCTTATTATTATTGTTATTATTATTATTAATGTTCTGTGAATTATTATTATTATTATTATTATTACTATTATTATATTATTATTATTATTATTATTATTATTATTATTATTATTATTATTATTGTTAGTTATAAATTTACTGTGTTTTATTATTATATCATTATACATTATCCAATACTGGTAATTTGATTTTACTTTTATTTATATGATCGTTAAGGTTTATTGTTATTACTGATGTCATTTTTATTATTATTTACATAGTTATTGTCATTATTATTGTGGTTTATTAAATTACCGTGAATTTTTATCATATATTTTTTTTATTAAGTTTTAGGATCTTCATTAATATTAACAGTTTGTTATCCCAGGGTATATCCTATTAATCACACGAGGATATCATAACTAATCTCTAGCATCCTATCCGTACTCAGCTTGAGGGTTATTCGTCGATGTTTGTTAGTCAAGTACCCTAATTTTCACCCAAAAAAAACCATGATACAGCCGAAAAGGAAACATTTCTGGGAATAAGTCTATCCGTCTTTATCACTTCTATAAGCATCAGTCTATCCTCCACTCCGTAATCTTCACTAGCGGAGCTCTATGATTATGCCCAATCTCCGTTCCCCTCTTCCATTCGAGCTCTCTTATTTATACAGAATTTCCATTCTTTTGTTTCCGAAACCTAAATCTGAATTACGGATCAAGCGAGTCCTCCCTTAATTGCGCTAGCCTCCTTGACATTACTTTTGATTTATTTGACTCATGATTTAGAAACGTCTCACATTGTAGTCGAAATTTTCACAGAATGCGCCCGCCGGCATTGTTGTAAATCTCTCAACACCGCATGAGAGGTTAATAAAAAAAATTATTTTAAGTTATTATTTTACCTGAAGTTCGGTCGTCTCCCTTTCTATGAGTCTGAAGTTATTTTCCTTTGGGGAGGTGTGGGGTCCCTACTTGCTTTATATTGCGCTAAATTTCCATTCCCCGCTTTGTTCGGTTTCTCTATAATTCCCCCCTAAGGTTCCATGCCCCTTTCTCATACTCTTGGTTTCGGAACTAGAATCTACATCCCTAATTAGGTGCGTTATTATTTGTGATTGCGTTAATTCTCCATTCCCCTCTATGCTCGAGTTCTCGTTTATTTCTCCTAAGCCTTCATGCCCTCAAATCTAAAATCCCTTTGATTGCCTATATATGTCACTTTATTTTCTGTTAATGTCATGGGTCTTTATTTAAAGTACGTTTTCTGATGCCTAGAGAAAAAAAATATTTATTTCCCTGTAAATGCACATAGTATAAATTTGTTCATATTCCTCATACAGTTGGTGTGGAATTCTTATCTATGTGGATAATCTAAACTTTCACCCAAAATAAACACATTCCAGAATCAGCTGGAAGTTTACAGCTATTTGACCTCCTAAATGACATCAGTCTTCTGCATGTAAATGAAGGTCGTGTTTCAATTTAATATAGTTCTCAAGATGGCGGTTATTTATTTTCCACGCTGGTGAGTTGTTATTTATTATTCAGAAACTTCTATATTCTTGCACGTTCCCTAATATTACTATTATTATGTGTCATCCATTTTCTTCCATTACCTTTTATTACGAACGTATGATTTGTACCCGAACTTCGTGTGATGATTATTATTATAGTGTGTGTTTTTATTATTATTAATTTTAAATCACTCAGTTAGTAGTATTTTTTCTGTTTTATGTTTACCTCTCGATTTTTAACTGAAAACGTTCCTAAATATAATACGGTGCTCGCCTATACCATAATATAACCTAGAATACATTTCCAGCGGCAAATCGGTTATTTGCCTCATGCCCTGCCTTGTCAATGTCGCACGGTAGGCGGTTGTAACTTTAATAGGTTTTAAAATTTCTTTGATATATTTAGTATGGATATTTATTTCTACTAGCATAGTGGTTAAAGCCGAAAAGTCGGGGGTTCAAGTCCCGGTGTGTTTTAGGATTTTTAACCTAATCTGAACCTCCTGGCGGCACTATGGCCCTGGGGTCGATTCAGCCTCTAACTGAAATGAGTACCAGACTCTTGTTCTGGGGAAAGGGCGCCCGTCACGCAGGGCTGATAACCCGGCTGACATTAAGTGCTGATTGTCTAAAAATATTGGGAGCCCTAACATTTCCGTTACCTCAAGATCTCCGGTAGGGGAATATGTTACTTTAAATGTTACTACGGTTATTACTCTATTTCCAAATCCTCTGATTTTTAGGGTTTTCCAACTCCCTAACTATTTTCCTGCTAGTTTTCGGCTATTCTTTTTTGTAATTAAATTTTTTATAGTCTTATTATTAGAATAATTGTTTATTTATTTTCCAAATATAAATCAATTCATTGTAAGTTATAATTGCGGTTCCTTGAGCCTTACGTGGGCCAAGATTAATTACCTAACTAGCATTATGCAAATGTCCCAGTGGGGATCACGAGTTGTTACATGGAGACTTAAATATCAATCGATTTATTTTTCTTGTATTTATGTCAATAATATTTTTTGATTATTAGCCCGAATATAAGTGAGAATTTTATTGGATTGAGATGGATAGGGACTTAGTTTCCTACGGTTGGCTGTAACTTTTAACCTAGCCCCCCTTAGATCGCTCTGTGGCCAATTGGAGAAAAAAATACAATAACGTCAGCCAACTTCCCATTTTTACCTAACAAAACAAACTACCTAGTTAATAAACCATAATTTTAATTTTCGTTATCCTATCTCTATCCAGGATTCAGTAAGATATCCAAGATCGTGTTTTACGTGAATTATAAAAAATGGAATGTTTACATAGTGCAAAACGTGGTACGAGTGTTAAGTGCATTAGTGGCGTAAGTATAAGATGTGTCCGCCATCTTGTTTGCTTAAATCTTTTTTCCAAAAATATGAGAATAAAATTTCAATATGACAAAAAAAAAATCCCAATCTAGTGGGCGTGTTAAAAGCAACCTATGATCCCTTGGGCTTATCTCTCGTGGTGATGCTTTCAAGAAATGATTTATGTATACATGTGGATCGTGCCACGTCTCACCGATAGACGCAAAAATAAAATATTGTCATTTTACCACGTACAATTATTAACATTGGATGAGATATTGCCTAAATTAACACACAATAAACAAAAAAAAACTAAATCACTTTCATTACGACCTCTACAAATATTCAAAAAGAAATATCATAACCTAGGTTAACAAAAAAAAATATCCATCTGACTGAAACAAACACCAAATTAATTCATAAACCTTATATGTATCAAAAAATCAAAGTTCTAAAATGAACATAACATATAACATAGCCTAGAAAAAAAAATTAATGTACATATAAATGTCTGCCTATTAAAAAAATAACACCTAAAAAAAATTATCAACAACAACCAAAATTGTCGTATATATCCAAAAGTTTACCCATTGTAAAAAAAAGCCTTAATTATGCCTAGAAAAATAAAACATTTGTTGAAAAAAACATCAATACCTAACATATAACCTAAAAACAAGCGATATATTCAAACTTTAAACCCATTGTCTAATAAAACCAACCCAAATATTAGACATCCTCAAAAAACAATAAATCAAATAACCTAACGCCAGTTAATAATCCTAATGTGCCCAAAGTTTGAAGATTTCCTGGTTTCTCCTCTGTTTTAAAAATACACTCGTTTATTTCCTTAGTACCGATGTGACTCCGATTGAAAAAAAAAACAATAGATTTTTACTGTATACGAATTGAAGGTTAATTTTGGTGTCTAAGGTTCGTTTCTTTATCCGTGAATATAATAGAACATTATTTTCACGAATATACCACCAGGCTGCCATCCAGTTTGTTACGCGAGGCGTCTGTTAAGCCCCTGCGTAATGATAGCGTTAAGTTCCCTATTGTTTAAGTGGTCTTAGGCCCGAGCGGTTGGCCTTGGTTTTGGAGGAAGAGTTCTACAATTAAACATATTAAATCACAGTAAACGAAAAATTAACATAATTTATTAAAATAAAGTCAAACATAAAGATATATTAACCATAACATATAAAAAGTTATTTAAAACAGCTGAAATCGCCACATTGTCAAACGTCAAAAATATTCAAATATTAAAATGCTAAAATTTAGAGAGAGAGAACAATCATTCAAAAGAATCAACTTTGGTCATTATTCTAAGTTCTTTGGACCATTTGGTCCTTTAATTAAATTTATGAATGTAAAATGACCATTTAAGGAATGATAATAAAAGTTGTCTTACCCATGTAGAGCTGCCTTTTCCCAGGGGGAACCGAACCCTTCGGTCCCCCCACACCGTTCTGCCTTTTTCACTCAAAAATCCCGGCTTTTATATGATTATCTTCACCTTTCACCATCCCCTAAAGCTAATGGAAGCCCTATTTCTTGCCCCATCTGTAGTAATATTCCTAGTATCTTCATGGCCAAGTTGTATAATGTGTTTTTAACTTCTTCCCTAATGTGTTTGGGTTATATAAGGTTTCGTAAGAATTTCCTATTTGGTTGAAACTAACAAAGTTGTTTTTGATATTATATAAGATTTCGTAAGTGTGACTTCATTATTTGACAAATATATTGATGTGGAAAGTTATTTTATATTAATTTTTTCCTTTAGTTTTTTATCTATAAAACACTTATGTATATTTGGATGGAGATTTCAATCCGCATTTAAAGGGTGAATATTTATGCCCTATTTTTTGGTATAATACACATGTATGTGTGTCTATTCTTTATCGGCTTTTTTATAGTATTTTATTATTATTGCAGTTAGGCCCTAATGTTTTATAATAGGATCAAAAAACTCTACAAATGGAAACCTATAGGAGACAGAGCTGTAGGAAGACCGAAGATGAGATGGGAGGATGACACAATGAATGATCTAAGGAAAATGAAAGTGTTCAAAGTTAAAATTGGGAAACACATTATGAGGTTCTTAATTAATAAATTAATGAGTCATTTTAACATCTTACCTCATATTTCATGTTTTTCAAACACGGTAACTATAGTTTTCAAATGATCTTGTCATTCATTTTCAATGTCATAATGGCGGTTGAAAATGAATGACAAGATCATTTGAAAACTATAGTTACCGGGTTTGAAAAACATGAAATATGAGGTAAGATGTTAAAATGACTCATTAATTTATTAAAATGAAAGTGAGTAATTTGAATATGGCAAGAGACAGATTGGCATGGAGGAGGATTGTTGAGAAGGCCAAAACTTTCACTTTTGAAGTTGTCGTGCCTTAAGATGATGATGATGATGAGAGAAGTGGGGATAACAAAAGTCCCTGTTATGCATAATGGCATGCATTTCCAGAATTGAGCCCATGTTTAATTTCCTTATGCATCTAATTCCTGTTTGTAATTTTTGTTGCTAGGTATTTGAATTCATAACAGTGAACTACATGGTCTTTATAGGAAGCCAGATATAATAAGAACAGTCAAGTCTCATAGACTGCGATGGGCAGGATATGTGGCACAAATGGGGAATGAAAGACGTGCATGGAAGTTTCTCATAGGAAAACCAGAGGGAAAACACCCAGTCAGTAGACCAAGAATGAGGTGGGAGAATAACATTAACTATGATTTGAAGGAAATAGATTATACAGGGAATGATTGGAAAATATTAGCTCAGGATAGGGATGTATGGAGAGCTTATGTCCATGTGGCCATGAACCTATGGGTTCAATAGTGCCAGTGAGTTAGTTAGTTAGGTATTTGAATTCAGCCACTTCTTCAAAATTTCCCTCATTTGTCATTAACTGTCCATTTCCATTATATACGGTAATTTATATCTATATGTGACCATAAATTTTGTTTTATTGATGTTTACTTCCAGTCCCAATTCCTTAGTGTTACTCAATAGAATGTGTGTATTGGTCCCTACTATCTCCACCTGTTATTATATTTGTGTGTTAAAAATGAATATATGTAAGTAATACACAGTCACCTGATGTACAAACTGGATAACAGGTATTGATAACTGTGTAAAACTAGCATGTTATCAAATTTAAGTGACCTAGAAAATAATGAGTCACCATTCCATTCAACAAGTGTACGTAATGTCCACCTCATTTTACTCACATTTAATATTAGTTTCAGTGTGAGCTTACTGTTAACATCAATATGTTTCTATGTCTCTATTACCTCTAAATATATAATTAGCTGTTTTTATTTGAATTCTAAATAAGTTTTTTTAATTGGTTGTGTTTTAATATACATATTATTTAATATACATATTATTAGAGAAATTTTAATTTTTATAGGTAAGTCATAATGTTCATTTATTATTTCTATTAAAGACTTTCATCTTACAAGGGAACTTTCAACCATCAAATGCCGAAACCTACCTGAAATTTCTCCCAGAGAAGCATTGTAATGTACCAAGGCTGTGTCCAAAAAATTATCTGCTGCTTTTAACTGCAAGATACAGAAATTGAAACCAGAATTCAGCAATGGCAACTCACTGTGGACATTCCTGCTTGAGCTAGAGCTGAGTGGAGTGAGGTGGGATGCAGCAGGTGGCAGGTTGTCAGAGTTATCCAATTGACCAAATCAGGATATGTATTACTTTGCTGTAGATTAAATGAGAGATTTGGCATTGGATTTTAGTGCCTTGCAGCTAAAAGCGGCAGGTAATTTTTTAGGCACGACCTTAGTACATAACAATGCTTCTCTGGGAGAAATTTCAAGTTAGATTTCAGCACACAATGGTTAAAAGTTCCCTTGTTAGTTAAAACAATGGTTGCCATTTGCAGGTAGAGAGAATGATTGGTGATTATGACCCAAACAATACTAGGTAAGCAAATATGGTCAGATTTCATAATGTTTGAAGATAAATCTCCAAATTTCAACCAGGAAATTTACCTGATCTGAAATTACACAAAGTCAAACTGAATATGAAATAACTACTTCTTTATCAGAAGTAATGTCATGAGTGATTTCCAAATCATTGATAAATTCACAAGTCAGCTGTTTACTCAAAAATCATTATTTAAATATAGTTATTGGATTTTAAAATATTTATATATTTAATGTAAATGGCGATGTTTGAAAACAAATCAGAAATGTATGTGGTTATGTGTCATTTGTTCATTCACTGCAACTTCATCATATTATTTATTGCCAAATAGGATCACAATATTGTAAGAATGCACCCTAGTGGAGAAAAATTAAATACATCAAACTGTATATTATAACCAACATTACAGATTATTAATTTATTTTTTTAGTAAACAACTTGGTAAAATCATTATTTAAAAACACAATTATTGAACACACAATTATCAGTAGTTCAAAAGAATCTGTTCATTATTTGCTATATTCAATGTATTTGTTGGAGAACCAGTCTCTACAAAATAATGCTCTGACCTGTTCAGAATATTAAAAAGGAGGAAATACCTTTTTCACAAAAGCAGGAAGTGGTAAAAAGAATTTGATAAAGTTTGAGGTGAATCATGACTGTCATTGGTTGTAAAATAAAATTCATTGAAACGTGATTGGTCATTGACCCCCAATTGGGGCATGAGTTAAATAGTTACAATAAATTACCTTTAGCTAATATTATAATCTATAGAAAAACTCCATGGTGCGAGAGGCCTAGAAGTATCTTGGCCTACCAGCCGGTGGCTGGCCTCACATCCACATGTGTTAATCACAGGCATGAACAATTATCCAGCCAGTATAGATGACATGTGGTCAGCATGTCAGGTCCCCTAGCCATTAGAGCAGGTTTTCTCTACCTGAAGCTGCTATTTATTGTAGCTATTCACATCCCTCACAATTCTTGATGGACGGTCCCATACTGGGCAAAATTCCATGAAAGTTTTCTTACCCCATGAGGATTCGAACCAGCACATGTGCCATAGTTCTGCTAAGGCATAGTGCCTTAAACCGCTCAACTACAGCATGGGATATAACCTATAGAATATACCTAAATTTACACATTCATGAATTCTGGATGAAAATTTTAGACAAAAAGTTAATTGATGAATTAGTAATGAATTACTATTGTAATTGAAGTTTGCAGTTTCAGTTCAATCCATGTCAGTAATTGTAAGTTTCAAAAATCCAGAGTGTGTAGGATGTATTTATCTAGTGAAAATGTTTCAGTTGGTTAAAAGTTGTGATGTTACTAAGTGCAGTTAAACTGTGTGTGTGGGTGTGTGTCTGTGTGTGTGTCTGCATGCGTGCATGCATGTATGGTGTGTGTGTATGGTGTGTGCGTGCATGTATGGTGTGTGTGCATGCATGAATGTGTTCGTGCACTTTTGTGTGCATGTGTTTTCATGTGTGCGTGTGTGTGTGTGTGTGTGTGTGTGTGTGTGTGTGTGTGTGTGTGTGTATTGAACAAACTGTGAAGGTTTGTGGTATAATTTTGTTGTACCCTGCATTTTAAAAAACTTGTTATGCAAAATACCTCTGCCTCCTGTATTTTTTTGATGGATGGGTATCTACTGTGTACATGTGAATATCCTTTACATTTATTGGCATATAAATTTTAATAGCATAAGAGGCAACACATATTTTGGGTTTATTGGTTGTATTGATATGACATCTATTCTATGCTATCATGTTGTCCAATGTGATAGCACATGTTCCCACTAGAGTCAATTACAAACATCTCTGCTCACATATAAGGGGATTCTATCCCAAGAGTTCACCTATATTAGTGCGCAAGTTTAGGGTGAGAAAATGGGCAAATTAGTATTATATGGACAAGTTAGTGTTAGTTTGGGCAAGTTAGTACATCAGATTAGTTTATCATTCACTTGTTATTAGCGGGTTGGAGATATTCTCTGAGCAATGACTAATACATAATTTGCCTTGCAAATATGCTGTTTTATTTAGCTTAGTTTGAGCTCAACTTCTCCCTTTATTTTGTCATTTTTCACATATTTTTTTTTGGGAAAAAATCAACATATGTTTCTCTCAAGTAATTATTTACATACTTCAACAATAAAGTGTATGTTTTTCCATTTTTTTATTTGAATTTATGTTGGTGGCATAGAATCCCCTTATATTTTTAAAAATTGAATTTAAAATAGCATGGTATTTTTTATATTAAAACTGCTTCATGAATTTATAAATAGTAAAGTGCAGCAGAAAGCAATGATTATACTGCAATGTTGAGCAATTGTTTATTGTTATTCAAAAGCTGTTATTTTAAAAATAAGGCAGAAAAATTATTTGGCAATAATTTCTGAATATTTTTTAAGTGATAGCCATATTTCAGATATCACTGCATGTAAAAAAAAGTCCTAACTAAAAGCTTACCACATGCACACTACTAATTTTGTACTAACAATTTTAAAAATATATAAGGATTTTTTTTTCTTTTATAAACTTGTAAGTTTGATTTGAATATATGTTAATTTTATGATAAAAAAAGACAAGTTGTGGGTAGATAATATTTTATTTTAATGTTACTCTTCAACTATTCAGGTCATTAGCATTGCAATTAAAATATGGATATGAAAGGGCCAACAAATTTTGCTCAATGTCCATTTTTTCAGGCTTCACATTTATTTGATGTCATAAATCTGATATAGGATCCAGCTTTACTCTCCTTTGAAATTAAGCCATAATCAAGAATTTTACAACCATAAAAATCCATCAGTGGTAATCTCTAGTCAACTGGGATCGACAAAAGTATCACTTAAATGAAGTTTGTAATTAATTTACATAATATTATTATTCCTATTTAAAAAATTTATTATTTCATAAATTGATATTTATCATTAAATAAATATCCTGAGCTCGTGTCCAACTCAGGGTAGCCCCCTACATTGAGTCTGTGAATGACAGTGATGCCAGCCAACCATGCTTGATGCACCATAACGGGGACAGATGAACGAAATGAAACAAACCGATGAGTATGGAGAAATTGTGGCAGGGGAAGACGGGAGAAAATCCTAAGAAAAACCTGTCCAGGCTCCGTTTTGTCCACCACGAAACCCACATGGAGTGATCAAGACTCAATCTCAGGACCCCAGCGGTGAGAGGCGAGCATCTAACCACTTGCACCATGGAGACACCATGATATTTATCGTTCATTACCCAAATTGCAAACTTATATTGAGAGACAGAATGATACATGTCAAAAGAATGACAAAAAAATATTGGTACAATGAAAATATCCAAATACATCTAAATTACATAATATTTAGAAATAGTTATTATGAGGATTGGAACTTTAATAGTGGCAACACTTCTGTAGAGACACCATGTGATGGAACCTAATGATGTCGCTAATAGTAAATGTCAGTTATATACCTACTTTACCTCATAAGATATGGACTCTCCCTTCCCACATCATGTGCATATGAACTGGCTAGATGAACAGACCCTCGAGTTAGCTGGCCATCTAATATTGTGTTGTCACAATGTTTTCTAAACAGTAACAATGAAGTTGGATAAAAATTGAATGTGCCAGTGGTCATATATCATGACGGTGTCATCAAAGTCTTCAAGAGGCTTGCAGGAAATCTGCATTGCCTTACAGAATAATGGCACAGTGAGAACAAGCCTTCAGTGAGGGATGCCAATGTGGCAGGTATGCATCAGCCAGGTATCCGCAAGCTTTTTGAAGACCTTGATGACACTGCCGTTCCTCTTGCCAGTTCACATGCACATTATATGGGAAGGGAGAGCCCATATGTTCTGAGGTAAGGTAAGTATGTAATTGAGATGTGCTATCAGCAACATCACTAGGTTCCGTCATATGGCATCTCTACAGCAGTGTTGCCACTTAAAGTTCCAACCCTTGTACCTGAGGCTTTAAAAATTATTTTAATTTCACTTTCATCTCACAAATGCTAGCTCAGGTGGTAGCATGCTACCTACTAGTCAGGTAGCATGCCTGCTTCCTGACTAGTGGGTTGTCTTCAGTATTTGGTAAGGTTGGAAATTTTAATTGTAAAATTGTTTATCTTGGGGCTAAGAGGAATGGTGGAGTATCATTTTTAATTGTTAAATTGTGCACCAGATGCCTGGATCAAATCCCTTGACAGTAGATATGTTGAAAAGGCATAGGGTACTAATGGTAACAACTTGTCTGTTGGACAGGTAATTAAGCCTGATGGTTCCCTGCAGTGCTTTTTGATGGGTGTAGGCTGCATGCTGGCACCATGTTCACCTCCTCCATTCTCTTTGTCATCATCCCTCATACAATACATCTGCACTATACACAAACACTTGAATATATACACTCATCCTACACTCCTTTCTGTATACAAGCCAAGTACACATCACCTACGTAAAGTAGTCTGCTGAAGTGGTGTGTAAATTTAACCCTTCAAGTTGGGAATCCATGCATGTTTCTTCCTTACAGGCGGAAGCCGAGTACATATACACATAATATTCACTTTGTGTGTTGATATCTTAATTTTTAGTGCATCAAAATCCTAGCCCTGCCTATAATGAGTCATTTTCTTGAATTTTATAAAGTTTCTATTGTATGCATGAGTTGAGCATTTATTTATATTAAGGTAGAATATTTTTTATCACTCACCTCATATTGTTCTTCTTATTTGATTATAAACTAGTTTCGGAACATAGTTTCTGTTCCATCCTCAGTATTGTCACGACCGTTGTTCTGTCGTCTTGAAGAGCTGTCCTTCTCTCCTTCCATTGGCTGACTGAAAAACCTCAAAACCAGGTCATTCTCACCGGGAATTTCAAAGTTCATTAATCTTTTTTCGCTCTTTTGAATGTAGATCTTTTCCCAAACAGTAAGTTCTTTTGGTTTTTCTATTTGTTTTAATAATTTAGCTTCTTTCTCAATAAGATGTTTTTCAGACCATGCATGGGCAGCCACTGCAGATTTTTCTACTTCCCCTTTCTTGACATTCCTGAGATGTTCTTTCACTCGATTGAGGGTCTTTCCACTTTTCAGCGGTTGCCCTTTTACCAGTCGGCTGCTGGCCCTTCACATCCACATGTGTCAATCACAGAGGTAGATGATCAACAGCCAGTGTAGGGGTGACATGTGGTTAGCATGTCGAGTCCCCCAGCCGTTATAGCTGGTTCCTCAACCTGGAGCCGCTACTTATTGTAGCTACCCAATTGCCTCACGATGCTGGGTGGGCACCGGTCCCATACTGGCCGAAATACCATGAGAAAATTTCTTCCCCCATGGAGACTCGAACCAGCGCAAGTCCCGTAGCTCTGCGCCAAGGCTTCCTACCTTAACCGCTCGGCTACGGCGCGGGACTTTCCTATGTAGAATTTCTCATATTCTTCACATTTAATTTGATAAATCCCTGATTTGTTTCTTCTTTAATTTTCTCATTCTTATTAGGTCTAATCAGTCTACTGATGCTGTAGTCATTTTTGGGTGCTAACCTTATGTTGAAATCTTTAAAAAAATTTTGAAACTTGTGGTGTTTTAATGGATGATATGTGAATTTTCTAAATTTTACATTATCTTCTTTTACTTTTAGAAGAGTGCTTTGATTAATAAATTTTTGTCTTTTGAACTTGTTTATTTTTTTGAGTATCATTTTTATTGCAAAACCATTTTTCGTGGCTACGTTGATTATGTGTTCTTTTTATTTTTCATAATTTTCTTTGTTCATTGGTATGTTCACTAATCTATGTGTCAAACTATTGAAAACTGCTTCTTTGTGAGCTATGTGATTGAAACCTAAAGCTTTTATGTAGTTATCTATATATTTCTTTATAGAAAGAAGACACATATAGATAACTACAATAAAAGCTTTAGGTTTCAATCACATAGCTCACAAAGAAGCAGTTTTCAATAGTTTGACACATAGATTAGTGAACATACCAATGAACAAAGAAAATTATGAAAAATAAAAAGAAACACATAATCAACGTAGCCACAAAAAATGGTTTTGCAATAAAAATGATACTCAAAAAAATAAACAAGTTCAAAAGACAAAAATTTATTAATCAAAGCACTCTTCTAAAAGTAAAAGAAGCACTCTTCTAAAAGTAAAAGAAGATAATGTAAATTTAGAAAATTCACATATCCATTAAAACACCACAAGTTTCAAAATTTTTTTAAAGATTTCAACATAAGGATAGCACCCAAAAATGACTACAGCATCAGTAGACTGATTAGACCTAATAAGAATGAGAAAATTAAAGAAGAAAACAAATCAGGGATTTATCAAATTACATGTGAAGAATATGAGAAATTCTATATAGGAAAACTAAGAGAAATTTGAAAACTAGAGTGAAAGAACATCTCAGGAATGTCAAGAAAGGGGAAGTAGAAAATCTGCAGTGGCTTCCCATGCATGGTCTGAAAAACATCTTATTGAGAAAGAAGCTAATTATTAAAACCAATAAATAACGCAAAAAACTCTGTTTGGTAAAAGACTACATTCAAAGAGCGAAAAGAAGAAAATTAATGAACTTTGAAATTCCCGGTGAGAATGACCTGGTTTTGAGGTTTTTCAGTCAGCCAATGGAAGGAGAGAAGGACAGCTCTTCAAGACGACAGAACAACGGTCGTGACGATACTGAGGTTGGAACAGAAACTATATTCCGAAACTAGTTTATAATCAAATAAGAAGAACAATATGAGGTGAGTGATAAAAAATATTCTACCTTAATGAATATACCTCATAGTGAGAATTCCTAAAATAAAGTATTTATTATATTTTAGGTTATAATACAATATGGTGTCAGAGTTTCAAACTGTGGTGTGTATGTTGCTGGTTACTGCTGTGTAGGTGTTCATTAACTTCAGCTGATATTACCTGCACTGTCACCATTGATCAAGGAAAACTTACAAGGAATGCCGAAGACATCATTATTTGCAATTAATTTTTGTGCTTATCTTGGTGTTCCATATGCAGAATCTCCTACAGGAAATTTCCGTTTCTCTGTAAGTAATAATAATAATGATAATACATTTATTTTTCCTGAGTTAAGATCGTTAGGTCCATTAGGTCTTCAACCGAAATAAATTTGATATATACTGTACACTAGCTGATTGCCCGACATTGCCCAGGTATTTATTTATCCCATTGTTCTTGTCACTAATCAGCTTAGCAATCTCAAACACTATGGATTTGACATTAATCTCGGTTATTTTGGACATTTTATTTTTCAACCCTCCTGGTAGTATTTTAATATTGTGATTTGCATGAGTTTAGCACATAATTAAATGAGTATAAATAGTAAAATCTTCTTCTTCTTCTTCCTTCCAAGTATTAGGCCAAGGCCTGTTACAATCCTATAGAAAATTTTCCCTCCGCTATTAGGGCATCCGAGGGCTACGGAGTCTTTCCTTTCTTCCATTTCTTCTTTCCTTTATTTTCTTTTCTTCTCCAGAAATGCCTGACCAGAGGCTATAAGATGGCAGCCCCATCACTGGTCTTGCCTCCTTTGGCCAGCAACCAATCGAAGGGACTATTATTATGCTTTCAAGTCTTATATGAGAATTTCCTGGAAATAGTAAAATATTAACATAAAATCTCAGAAAAAATACTGACCTTTTATTTTGATCTGGAGAACATATTTTAGAAGATTTAAGAAAGTACAAAGTTGGCCGCGGTGGACTAGTGGTTATGCTCCTTGCCTCTGGTCCTGAGGGTCGCGGGTTCAAGCTCGGCCGGGTCGATGGATTTTTAGGACGGAAAAATCCAAGAAGCAAGTCCTCTGGGAGGGACTTTAAGCCGTGGGTCCCGAGTCTGAGAGTTTCAGGCTCGTTAAAAAGTCCTTAAGCCTGAATGAAAAGGCCTCTAAGCAAAATTTACCAAATTTTCCCGTCTTAGTACTACCTTGGTTTCCTAGATGTCAGTATGAGGTGGAATGCTGACCACGGACCACTCAAAATGACATCTATACGAAAACAAGTGTAACTAAATTAGTATGGTTCAAATTCTTCCCTGTAGGGGGAGAGCGCCTAAATCTCTGTAAAGGGAAAACATGGGCTTACAATACAATACAAAGTATATGTATTTGATTTGACATGGAGCAAACTCAGGTGAACCAAACTTGATTGAAATTGCTCCTGAATTTCAGAGTTATGCTGACACACACACCACACACACACACATATATATATATATATATATATATATATATATATATATATGGTTTTTTTTTCTTCAAATTTTACTAACAAATTGTTCATGTGACTGTGACACTATCATGCGAGTTTGCAGATCAGGGCTTGGAAGGATGACTCATCAGTTGTCAGCGTGTCTGTCCGAGTGTTCACATGCATGTAGTTACTACGATGCCAAAGCAAATTGGGCCTTACTGGGAAGAGTACATTACAGCCCTTTCCGATACAAACTATAGTTATTATGCTATAATAGAAACATGCTAGAAGAGAAATGTAGTGGTATCAAAGAAGAGGATCAGTTCAGTATTAAATAAAAGAAAAAATCTTCACATGGGATTAATTCTAAAGGGCAAGAAACAGACAAGCCCAGACTCATGACAAGCCAGTCTCTGGAGGTGGTGAAGAAGATTAGGGCAATTGTTACTAGTAGTAACTTAGCCACACAAAGAACCATCACAAACAAATTACAAATAACATTAAAAACTGTGAATACCTTCATTAACTGGGGATTTGAACTTGGAAAAAGTCATAAGAGCTGAGTCACAATGTTGTCTTGTCACATTGCAGATGTCACACAAATAGCAGAAAAATTGTATGAAAGTTATCTTATAGGATAAAGATGGAAATTTATGGTGACTTACATGTACCTAAGTAACTTCAACGAACCCCATGCAATTTACTAATGTCCAAGGGGTTGAAAAAATTTCCAAAAAAAAAGATAATCCGAATGTAAGGAAAGATTTCCCAAGAATTTCATTGTCATTGTGGGATACTCTTATAATGGGAGTTATATGTCACAAAACAGGCTAAAATCAATTCCCTATATTATCAAACTGAAGTTCTGTCCCCAATTTATGGCGCTGAGATCCCATGTTTTATGGTGCAGACACAAATAAGGTGCCAGACTTCAAGATAACACTTCAAATCATACTCGGTTTTGACCATCAGATTCTTAAACACTCTTACCTTGAGCCATGTTTCTGTCAAGTCGCTTGATCTACTCCAATGGACTTTGAAAAGAGCATTGGGAAATAGAGATGATCTTACACCACAGATGGTCTTTGGAAAGTCAGTAAGTAGGAATGGAAACAAATGGAAATGTGCTTGCTTTTTAAAAGTCATCTCTTGGGATACTGAGGTGCAGAACCATTGCACACAGTATGAGGCATCAAATAGAGTTGTCCTTCAAGAAGAAATCGATCATTAAAATTATTTATAAACCAATATAATCCATTATATAAATTACGACAGCTAAAATTATAATAATAATTATTAGGCATGATCATGAAAGTAAATTAGTTGTTCTAACATTCAGTGATGGAGGCATGGGTTCTCTTAAGGTTAGATCCAAGTTAAACTTGCTACAAGAGATCAGAAACCAATCCTCTGTGTGTGTGTGTGTGTGTATTATATTATATATATATATATGATATGATATGAAAAGAAAAATGAATGCTTGAGTCGGGATTTGAACTGAGTCTCTAAACTCTGTACGTTTAGCGCTCTAACGACCTGAGCTACCCAAGTATTCCAACACAAACATACATTTTTTATATATGTAGCATTCTCAATTCACACAAGAGGTAGCAGAAAATCTTTCCGACTGACATTGAAGAAGTATTTTAGTAAGATCTTCATTATGCCCCTCGTTGTGGCGACAATTTTGAAGAAGTAATTCTTTTCCCATATTGTGGCGATGTTTTGAAGCAGCTAACTCTATTTATGCCCGATGTTGTAGTAACATTTTGAAGGATTAGTGTCCCAAAAAGAATTACTGGTTCAGGTTGGGTTCGATTTCGGTAGAGCTGGTCGAAGTTGGTACACAAGATAGGAAAACACTTTAAAAATCACTAATAACTGATTCTTGTAGAAATAGTTGTAAATTTATTTACTATTTAATTTCCCAGCAGATCAAGTAAATATAGGTGGTATTATTCTTCACCGTCAATTAAAATTAAATTATTTTATTTTCTTGAATCAACTATTCTTCTGGTATTAAATATCACATTTTATCAGAAGAACTGTTATTGCTTCTATCCTTGATGAAAGTTATATGCTGACTGACTAGTGTAATTCTTTTCTAATTTTAAAGAACATTATTACATCACATGATTTTATATTTAAATTCTATTGGTTAATGGTCCATTAAATACCAGGTTTAAATTTGATTTGTTAAATCAAAAATTAATTGTTTTAACATCCAATCAGAATTTAGTATACTTTTATTTAAAAATATGAAGTTAAGCAGGTGTTCTTATTACAGTTATAACAGAAAGCTTTATATTTCAGACAACAATGACTTAAAACACAATTTTAAAAGCATTATTTAGAAAGACTGTTATATAATACAATTTCTTTAATTGTTACTGAGACATTTTTATTCAACAATGAACAACAATTAATTATTTAGATGTTTTTCTTTATTTAGTTTATTATATTAAATATTAAAAGAATTTTAAAATATAAAATTATTAACTTAAACTTTCATATTTATTATGATATTAAAATCTGCTATAACATCTAGTGGCTAACATAACAGTTAAGCAATTTTTTATATGTATATATATTTATATAAACATTTTGATACATGTCAATGTCAGGTTAATATGATGAGCATTTTACATTGTCAGAATTGTATTGACTTAAGTTTTCACGGCCGGAGTTAGTATTATGATTCTTGAAGATTATGGGTTGAGGCTTCAAGATGTCCCGATGTTTTGCCAGAGACTGCAGGAATCCTCAAGGGTTGTCTTGAGACTGGCAATTTTGTCGACTGCATGCCCTATTTATACAGTTCACTGTGATGTGTTCTCTGCGTGGTCCATTCCTTCATAAATTGTATCTTCCTTCTGATTAGTTGGCAGTAGGGACTTCCATTGCACGAATGATGTTGCTGTTTGATGATCTAGTAGACTGTTCTTGTAGAGGTTTGCATTTGGCATTTTTTAAAGCTGGTATCAGCAACATGAAAGACACAGCCGTTTTAAACAAGTGGAAAAGTCGGCAGTAGCAGAACACTATTTACTTGATGGTCACATAGTACAATATCAGACTACAGACATATTACCTAACTGCAAATACCATTTTACCCCCTACAATGAGAAGCCATCGAGATATTCAAACATAAAAACAATTTTAATAGAAAAGAAGGATCATTAAAAGTCAACAAAGTATGGATACTGACTCTAAAAAACGCCAAATGCAAACCTCTGCAAGAACAGTCTACTAGATCATCAAACAGCAACCTCATTCGTGCAATGGAAGACCCTACCATTAACCATTCAGAAGGAAGATACAATTTATGAGGGAATGGACATCGCAGTGAACTGTATAAATAGGACAGGCAGTCGACAAAATTGCCAGTCTCAAGACAACCCTTGAGGATACCGAATGCAGTCTCTGGTGAAATGTGGATCTTCAAGCCTCAAGACCACAGCCAACAGCCCAGAAATCTTCTTCAAGATCATAATATTATCAGAATTATTACATTCTATGATGTTGCTTTAAAACTAGAGAATTACCAACTCTATTCTTCTGAATACATTGTTGCAACTAAGGTATTTTTTAATATCAACGAAGTCTTCTATATTAATTTTGTTAGAAGTGAAAGGATTTATGCATGCTGCAGCAATGATGTCACACCATTCAATAAAGGACTCTACATACACTGTATTTTTCTCTACTATTCTGAATAGCAAGTGTCCTATTAAAAAAAAAAAAGAGTATTTGTAAGATTGCATCAAAAAATTGTAGAGAATACAAACAAAAGGATTTGGTATATGCTATTTATTCACTGAATTATGGGCAATTGTCAATAGTGAATTTTGGAGTTTTGGCACATAAAAATTCATTTGATACTTCAGCTTATGAAGGGTTGGCAGAAGTGTACAGTTCTACACTCTTCAGAAAAATCCATAATGGTTGGGATCTGCCATTATTGTACTCAATACTTCAATTTTTAAAAGAATATCTTTCGCATTTATTGAATTTACTTTTTACTTAGGCATGTTATCGACATCCCTTACAATCCTCACTCTAGAGCAGCAGTGACCAACTCATGCTCTTTGTGTACTCTTCCTGCACGTGTGCACGACGGAAGAGCAGAACGCTCAAATAATCAATAAAGAAAGAATGAAGGGGAGGGAGGTTTGTGACGCGGTGGCACGTTAACAATGTGGTGTTGCTGTATAAACTAATGTCAGTTTGCTAGGATTCTCAGTGTAATCATGCTGGACCATGCAGCAGATTTAAAATGGAGTTTGTCATCCTCAATGAGTTCAAATCGGATCCCCAAAGCTGTTTATAATTATATACCAAGAGGACGAATATCACTGGGCCGCCCTATTAAACGCTGGAGGGAAAATTTTCTATAGGATCGTAACAGTCCCTGGCCTAATACTTGGAAGGAAGAAGAAGAATTATTTATTTTAATCGGCAATGGGAATATGTGTACTTATTTACTGAATATGTCTGAAAGTTTTTACTAATGTGAGAAAATTCAATATTCAGAGATATTATTCTACATACCAAATTATAAGGATTGCGATCACACAGTGGAGGTTGAGAAGCTAAAGGAAAACTTTTCATCCATGACTGCACAGATAGTGTATATTTATTTCTTTGCCTCTTATGCTATTTTTAAATGTATTTATTTGCATTAGTTCAAATTTACCATCACATCACACATACCAATATAATTATAATTATTATATATCTATATAAGTTAGACAAGGGTGTAGTCTATCACCCACTGTTTTTAATACATATATCGACGACATTATGAAACAATGGAAAATTATAATGGACAAAGGCCTTAGATTGAACAATAACTCAAGTATTAATAATCTTACTTTTCGCCGATGATTGTTGGTCGTATACTACATCATGATGAAGATCTGTTACAATTGGCTGCGTACAAACTAAATGCAATATGTAGCGATTATTATATTTAAATTTTCAATAAGTAAAACAAAAGTAATGGCTTGTTTGTGGAAGAAATACTCTGCGTGCAAAATAGTAATTAGAGACGAAATTATTGAACAAGTATCCCACTTTAAATATTTAGGATGTGACATCAGCTATGGGTATGATAAAGTACATTGAACAACAAAACACATCAGTCTTCAATGCTATTTGTGGTACAATAAATAGAACATTGAATAAATAAGCCCATAAACAAACAAAATTAAAATTTTATAAAAGAAGTGGCTTTGTCCCTGTCCCTTTTGTATGGGAGTGTGACTCTTGGATTACCACTATCAAACAAGAAAGTAAAAGTCCAAGCAGCCGAGATGAAAATTTTTAAGAAGAGTAAAAGGCTGCACTAGAATGGACCAGATAAGGAACGAGGATATCCGTGAAGAACTGCAGATCTACTCCATAAAAGAAAAGATATTTAACAACAAGATACAGGTGGAAAGAACATGTAGAAAGAATGGTAGAAAGAAGATTACCAAATAAAATCTTCCATATTTTTCCCAGAGGAAGAAGAGTTGTCGGACGTCCTCGGAAGAGATGGTCTTAGATCTATTAGTGGAAGACGGAACGGGAACTCTTGCCTAAACCAGGAACGTGTAGAAAGAAGAAGAAGAAGATATATCTATATATTCTACGGTATTATATCTCATTTGGGGTTAGATCACTCCCTAGAGGAAGTGTTTAACCATCACTTTAGTTTATGCTTATTACTTGTACTTGTTAGTTGTTATTATTATTATTGTCCCCGCTGTGGTCTCGTGGTAGTGTGCTGCCTTGTCACGCAGCAGGCCTGGGTTTCGATCCCCGGTCAGGGCAGTTTTTCTGGGTGAGGTTTTTATCGGGGTTTTTTCCTCACCTCTAAGATAAATGTCAGGAAACTTTAAGGGCCAAATAGTCCCCGAAATCATATGGCCATCATCATCATCATCCTTCACCGGTGTGGAAAGCAACGGGAAGCTACCACACCTACAATTCCCTAGTAAAGCTGCAAGCATAGCATGAAAATGGTATGATCGCAGTGAAAGACCTGCCCTCAGGCAGAATTACTATGGATGGATGGATTATTATTATTGTTATTATTATTATTATTATTATTATTATAATTATTATTATTATTATTATATTATTATTTTGAGAGATGCCTAAACGGAGAAGATGTACCAGTAAAATGGAAAATTGGGTTGATATCAGTCATTCATAAGAAAGGAAGAAAGGATGAGTGCAATAATTATGGAGGAATCACCGTAATGAATGTTTTAGCCGTATATATGGAAAAATAATCAAATACTATTTGGAAGAAAATTATAAACATAAGGAGAATGAAGTACAAGCAGGCTTTAGGTCTGAGAGATTTACAATTGATCACACATTTGTGGTAAAACAATTGATTGAAAAGACGAATAATAACAACTACAAGTTCATTTCATATTTGTGGATTTAGAAAAAGCATATGACACTGTACCTTTACAAAAGTTGTGGGAAGCATTAGAAGATATGGCCATAAATGATACAATTGTTAATGCAATAAAAAATGTGTGTAAAAATGCAGTATCTAAAATTAAAATTGGAAAATATATATATCAGAAGAAATTAAAGTAACAAAAGGCCTTCGTCGAGGTTGTAGCATATCACCAACATTATTTAAGATATTTATACATAAAGCACTGTCAAACTGGAGCAAAAAATGTTCAGGAATGGGAGTACCAATTGGAGATGGATCAACAGATACAATATATACACTGTTATTTGCAAATGACCAGATAATAATTGCTCAAGAATATGAAGGCATGTTCAGAAAATTATTGGACGAATACGATAACTGGGGTTTGAAAATAAATTTAGAAAAACATTTTATATGGGATGTGGAGCCGAAACCGAAGATTTGATATTAGAAAATGAAAAGGGGTATATTAGAGGATGTGAAGATTTGAGTATCTGGGAGTAAAATTAGATAAAGAGGATAAACAAGAAAGTGATATTAAGAACAGAATAAATAAAGGTAGAGCAATAACAGCAATGATGAATGGAGTCTTATGGAACAGACATATAACCAGAAAAATATGTTACAAATATATAATTCAATAGTGAAAAGTACTGTCATATATCGAGCTGAAGTTTGGAAATTCAACAAAAACTTATGTCGATGGAAATGGATTTCTTGAGGAAAGCAGCTAGATGTTCAAAATTAGACAAAATAAGAAATACTGTCATAAGAGAAGAAATGAATATTGGTTATTCCAATAGTAGATTATATACGGTATAAGCAATTAAATTAGTATGGGCACGTACGACGAATGCAAGAAGAAAGATTACTCAGGAAAACATTGGAATGGTGTCCACCTGGAAGAAGGAGGAGAGGAAGACCATGAAACTCGTGGATGCAGGAAATAACTGGAATGAGAGCAAGAGGACTGGAGGACATGATTGGATGAAAGAGACGAGTGGAGAAGAAAAATAAAACTTTAGGCACAGAAAGATGTTTAAACATTAAAATTCTGTATATAAATAAAAAATTATGATTATTATTATATTTATTATTATTGTTATTGTTGTTGTTATCGTTGTAGTAGTAGTAGTAGTAGTTGTAGTCTGATCTGGTATTTCTGCCATTTCTAGTACCAGTTCCTTCTTTTTACTTTCCTATCCAGTCTCCCTTGCCTGACCTCTTGTTTTCTTCGACCCTGATGGTATTAGAGTATTGAAGGCCTAAGGGTTAATTTCTGTCTTTCCTATATGTCTTTCTTTTAACCTTGTGGGCGCTCACCTTGAATACCCACATAAGCTGCATGTTCAAATGCAGCCCCATTGCAACTTATAGCATAAGTATGCAATGGATTTGTGTCATCAACTAAGGCTGAATGAATATTTTCATTGAAGGACAAATTATGTTTGAAGAGGAAAATATACACCTAGGCAGGGGATCTTTAGCTTTATACATAATGTTCTACTGTCTGAGCTATCCTAGGCCTCCAATCTAAACACAAATTACATTTCAATTCCCAAGATTACTAAAGGCTACAAACTGTTGCTCGACACATGCGGCTTCTTAATAAGAACACTTTTAATGTTAAAATTACCATAAAAGTCTTCTTAAATAAGAAGTTGCATTTGTGGGTGTCAAGCAATGATTCGTGGCCTTTGGCGCTCTGGGAATTGAAACATATAAGAAAAAATTTGTATTTAATTGGGGTCTAGAATAGCTCAGACAGTAGAATATTAGTGTATAAAGCTAAAGGTCATGGGTTCAAACCCCAGTCTAGGCATATATTTTTCTTTCACAGGGAAAGAAACTGTGAGGTTTAATTTAAGAATTAAATTAATGCTTTTATTACCTCACCTCATATCCTTTTTCTTCTATACTGCAGTTTTGGAGCTTATCTCCATCTTCAGTAGCCTCTGGTCGACCGGTGTTATGTCGTTTCTTGGCGGTTTTCCACCGATAGAAGTAAGAAGAAAACCACCAAGAAACGACATAACACCAGTCGATCAGAGGCTACTGAAGATGGAGATAAGCTCCGAAACTGCAGTATAGAAGAAAAAGGATATGAGGTGAGATAATAAAACATTAATTTAATTCTTATATATTTTTCTCTTCAAATATAGTTATAATTTGCTGGGGAATCTGAGTAGTTCAGACTCCAAAAATTTTAAAAGCCACTAGAGTAACTAGCCTTGCAATGGGATCAGTCGCTTAGCAATGCAAACTAAATCCCACCTAAACAGCATTTTGTGAGAAACTCTCATGTTCTACACTTGCGCTTGCTGTCAACAAATGAATTACTAATATGTGTGTATGAACAACAGATTTTTTTAATAAAATTGTAGGTAACACTATGAGGTAAATTACAATTTATATAAATGAATCAGATATTTTTGTATGTCACCTCATAAAATTTCACATCTGTTGGAGTTTAGCTGACAATAGAAGATATGTCTTCTGAAACGGTCTGGTGAAAATCACACATGTTTTATGAGGTGAAGTGTAAAAATATCCAGTTACTTATAAACCACTTTTTATTTTTAAATATTACTTTCTTATAATTTACATTACACATATAATATACAATAGTTGGAATAACCTGAGACTCTCAGCTTCACCCTTGATGACACACACTTTAAGAAGTATATAGTAAACATCCTGTGTTAGAGCATTTTCAAAAGAGTTATGACTTATAAATAAAAACATTGTATAGCCAAAATGTTTTACTGCTTTAAAAATATGTGCTAGGCCTGCTGTGAAAACACAAATTCAGTTGTAATTGGAATCAGCTAAAACTAATTTTATCATAAAATAAATTCTGGTCTTGGTTGATTTTGAGTTATAATGATAACATATATACAACATGTATAATCGTTTAATATATTGTTCAAAATATTCTCTACATTGCATTGACTCGTTTAATCTCAAAATTTAATGAAAATATTTTACACAGGAACCTAAACCAGCAGACAGATGGTCTGGAGTTCTGAATGCCACTGAGAAGAAGAACCCTTGCATTGGAATCCAATATTCTAATGTGAAATGGACGAGGATTGTCTTTATCTTGATATTTATACACCTCAGGTATGAAGTCAGTCATCTAGTTGTATGTAGAGCAGGAGCAGCTCATTGAATAATCCTAGCTTAAAAATTATCAGTGCAATGCATATCCCTGCAGAAAGATTAATTTGTTGTTGTTTTCTAATGCTTTGCCATTTGGCAATGAAGACATTAATATGTTGTTGTTGTTTTCAATGCTGGGCCTTGGCAACGAAGCCATTAACGTTCTTGCTCTCCAGTATTTCTCTATGGTGGATCCAGCAGTAATACTTCACAGGTTTGTAGATGTTCTTCGTGCATTTCTTCTTCCTTTGTTGCAATAGAGGACAATTTGGATTCATGTAGATTCCTATTTTATATAAATGTTTGGCCAAATAGTAATGTTCTGTAAGCAGTCTAAATTTTGCTACTGTAGTTTTACGTAGAATTTCTGGAATAATATCTGGCTTCTTTACTAAAATATTCAATTTTTTGTCTTTGGCTTTTATTACATAGGTCTTGGTTTTGTTTGATTTTATATTTGTTTTTAATTATTGTTTTTTATAGATGTGAAGGTAAGCTTTTAGTAGTATTCTGAATTAGATTGGAGCTTTTTTTTGGCAAGAAATCAGCAGTGTCATTTCCAGCAATTCCACTATGAGACATTAATATTCTTTCTTCCCTACAAGTAAATAAGATATGAGATCAATTTTACTAAACCTCCACCCACACAGCAACGCATATTCCTCAGCAAGTTAGATATATTGCCATCATTTGGCCATTGGGTCATCTCCACTTTGTTTTGGCATAATAAAAACAAATTCCCAATAAATGTCTTAACTAAGAAGCCAACATTTGCAAAGATAGAAGCAAAAGGTTTTCATAGCATTTGGTGTGCAGGAATTATAACATATATAAGAGAAAAATTTGCATCTAGATTGGAACTCGCCCTGGTAGCTCAGTTGGTTGAGCATTGGCCCGAAAAGTCAAAGGTCCGGGTTCGAGTCTCAGTCTGGGCAAAAAATTTTTCTTTTCAGATATAAGAAGATAGTGTCGAAAACTCCACAATAACTTTATTAATTCTATAAACTATCAGTGATAGTTCATTCACAATTTGCTGTAATAATTAATCTTGTTTTTAATGTTTATCTATTACACAATTAATTTATAGTCTCTGACGAGTTCACTCGCTGCAGTTTCTTCTCTATCACTGCTCACTATATTGCAGTCACAACCCAACTAACTCACTATCTGCCCTTGCCACAGATTATATAGGGCAGGGATGGAAAATTTCTAGGCCCTCGATCAAGACATTTCCAGTATGGAATTTCTGGCCATGAAAATTTCACGACAGTGAAGGGCCGAGGCTTGGAGAAGCCTCTGAAATGGGAATCTCGATGCATTGGTGATTTGCATGGATCTTTTGACTCACAGGTCAGCAATTCACGAATCTATATCTAACAATGCAAGACCACTGTTCTCGCCTTGCCTATGAAATTCAAACTTCGTTATTACAATGTGTTATAATATGGTCCCATTTTGCTGGCTTAAGAAATGTGCATATTTCTTTTGTTAAATTGGAAAAACTCAATTTCTGATGCCAGCTTATTTAAAAGTGCTGGATGCAGTAAAAACAAATCATCTATAACTGTAAGTTATTACCTATTTGCATATTTTGTACAATTTGACACCAATTTAAATAACCTCTACCAATTGATTTTTCCATTACATTATTAAAAATATTAAATAAATTAAACTAATGTATCTTAGATGATAGATTACCAATTTAAGGGTTAATTGAATTGTATGGTATACATTGCAACGAATCAAACATTGCAGTTGCTAGTCAATTTTTAATTTGGGTTCCAAGTTAACCCCCCTGTTCTAATGGTCAAGATTTCACTGAATTTTGGAGAAAACCTTCCTCGGTTTGTTTTTAATAGCATATAGGCCTAGTAAGTTTCTTTGTTAAACATTGAAAATTGCAACTACTAGAGTGATATTGTTTATTTTTTCTTTCACTCACCTCATACTTCATAATTCCTCGCAGACCCGGGTTTCGTCTCATCATTTATTTTTGAAGTGATCTAAATGAACCTATTTTCCCTCTATATAAAATATCAATATAAACTTGAAAACTCAAGGCCAAATGAACTTTAGGCATTCTTCACTGATGAGCAGGGAAAGGATGTATATGCACTAAAAGTTAATATTAAAACATTGTATAAATGAGTAGTAAGACTTATGACTGTCCTTTGCCTTGGTTCCACATACAAATTGTTGAATAATACGTACAATCTATATTGCAATCATGTCTCTTAGTACAAATAAATCAATTCCCTGATGATAAGTCATTGTTATAGGTATATGAGTGACGAAACCTAGGTCTGCGAGGAGTTATGAAGTATGAGGTGAGTGAAAGAAAAAATAAACAATATTAAAAAAACCTCATAGTGTTATTTCCTATCTACATAACTTAATTACTAGAGTGATTTTTTAAATTTTCATTTTAGTTTTTTTTTTTTTTTTTTGGTTAGTGAACTCCACCTTACTTTTTTAAAATAATTTCTATGTGCCAAGTTTGATGTTCACAAAACAAAATTGTGGCTGCTAGAGAATTAACCGACTTATATTTATATATATATATATATATTTTATTGGTCATGGACATTTTCGGTGTGTACTAGATAGATCAGTAAAAATCTGTATTTTTTTTTCCAAAAACTTTTCATGAGAACAACCTCAACATTTTAATTAAAAATGTCCACAATTTTCATTGTTCTATTGAACTATTTTTGCTCAAGACAATTTCAATTGTGTTCTGTATATAATTAATTTAATATACCTATAACAATGACTTATCATCAGGGAATTGATTTATTTGTACTGAGAGACATGATTGCAACAGATTGTACGTATTATACAACAATTTGTATGTGGAACCAAGACAAAAGACAGACATAAGTCATACTACTCATTTATACAATGTTGTTAATATTAACTTTTAGTGCATATAAATCCTTTCCCTGCTCATCAGTGAAGAATGCCTAAAATTCATTCGGCCTTGAGTTATTCAAGTGTATATTGTTATTTTATATAGAGGGAAAGTAGGTTCATTTACAGTAATATAATGTACGGTTAAAAACTATAATATAGTTACCTTGTAGGTCCGTCTCCTCAACTTAAGTTCTTTTAAAACTCTGTAGGCCTTTCGGGACTAGTCCCATCATCAGCAGAATGCATTAGGTCCGTTCTTGTTGACCCTTGTTGAAGCACTGACTTGGTTGTGAGAATTTTGTACAGAGGATTGTGTGGATTAGGTGTGTATTCATTGAGAATCAGGTTGCTGTTATTTCTCTTAGGATTGCGATTTCCTCCACGTATATTTATTCTCATTGCAATCCTAAGAGAAATCAACAGCAACCTGATTCTCAATGAATACACACCTAATCCCCACACAATCCTCTGTACAAAATTCTCACAACCAAGTCAGTGCTTCAACAAGGGTCAACAAGAACAGACCTAATGCATTCTGCTGATGATGGAACTAGTCCCGAAAGGCCTACAGAGTTTTAAAAGAACTTAAGTTGAGGAGACGGACCTACAAGGTAACTATATTATAGTTTTTAACCGTACATTATATTACTGTGAACTAATACCTCAACGGAAAATCACCATGAATTTTACTAGTATCGAGGTTCATTTAGATCACTTCAAAAATAATAGACCATGAGCTTTTTTTTTCAAAATGTTTGTTGTTTCCCTCTTCAATACCTCCAATTTTTTTATTGACATCTGGGCCAGTCATTTTTCTAAAGAATCAGAAACAATTCAATAACTTCTGTTTTACTTGAATATACCATATCAGTTTTTTTCTGAAAATCTTTGAAAAATCAGAGTATAGGCTTATTCAAATCATGCTTCACTTCTGTATTCATACTGGACGGGCAGACTCTCCTGAGCATAGTGACCTAAATAACCTATTGCACTATATTATGAATGAATGGAATGAAAGTCTACTCTACGATGTTATGTAAGTTGTAGGTCATGTTCTGGTTCCGGCACATCTGATTCTTCTCTCATGACTCATACAACCATTTTGGGTTGGGCCTATGGCTGAGAGGAGGACCTTTGTTCCCTTATTTATTGCTCAGGCTTGGAGTCATGGGTCAGCACCCTAGATTCCCGCAACCACATATATTTTCAACACCTGTGGATGCCAAACATGCTATTTTTCCTAATATGAGATGAAGTGAAGGGTGATATGAAATGAACTGACATAAAGGGAGGATGGGAATGTTGGTAGGAAAAAAATTGAGAAATGGGAGAACCTCAAGAAAACCCCACTGGAACCACCAGGATTCGAACCTGAGATCTAAGCTACCCTGTGTGCTAGCCATGCACAGCGAATCACATTTTACACTACTATGAAATTTGACATCCTTACAGTTACTTGTCTATTTTAAAACACACATTACATGCTACGAAGTTTAATGCCCTCATTCTTGAAGATGTTTCTGTATTTCAAATCTTTAAATTGGTATATGGGATTAGAATGTTTTCTATTGCCATTTCTTTGTTTAAAGATTTTTCACTTCCTTACTGAACAGAATTTTTCAGAATATATTTATGATAATAAAAATCCTACCCTTCATATATCTGAAGAGACAAATATATGCTCAGACTGGGGTTTGAACCCAGGACCTTTGGCTTTCTATACCAATGCCTTACCAACTGAGCTACCTGAGCACTCCAATCTAAATGCATATTTTTCTCTTATACATTATTAATTTTCGAATGCCAAATGCTTTGAACTGTTGTTCAATCATGTAAATGGCAGCTTCTTTTTTTTCTCTTTTTTTTAAGAAGCTTTTATTGGGAATTTAAACACTATTTTATAAAGCCAGTAGGGCTTCTTTCGATATTTTTGTTATTAATTTACTACTTCTCCCTGATGGACAAATTTTATTTGAAGAGGAAAATATATATGCTTAGACTGGCATTGAACCCAGGACCTTTGGCTTTCTATGCCAATGATCTACCAACTAAGCTACCCGAACACTCCAATCTAAACACATTGTTAATTCCCATGCACCAAATGCTACAATCCGTTGTTCGATCACCAACCTTTCATGTTTAATTGTTTGTTATTTTTACATCTGCATATTTTTTAACACTTTTAAGCATTAATAAATCCTAAAATTAAATTGTCAGACACTTAGAAAGGATGGAGGAGGAAAGCTAAAGAGATGCAAATGAAAGACAGAAGAAACCTGGGAATTTCCAGGACCAGATGGCTGGTTCAAGTTAAACTGGATCTAGAAAAGACAAATTATAATTAGAAACAAATCCAGGAACAGGAGTATGTCGGGATAGAATTTTGTTCTGAGACAACACATGCATAAGTAAAAACTCATGTCGATTATCAAATCCTGTCAGATATCAGATCATTCTTTCTTTCTATAATACATAATGTGAATCTTGTTATGCCAAAGATTGAGATTACTGTTAGTGAAAAATTAAATCTGTAATTTTGTTTCATTTACAATATTACTATGATAATAATTATTATTAGTTATACATAAGTTCATTACATTCTGTATATTTGTATTTATATACAGTATTCTTTCTATTTATTTATTTTGTTTCAACATTTTGGAATGCATTGCTTTTTTAATGGCACAGAATTCTTGAGAAAATTCGGTAATTAACTTACTGGCACTTTTGATCCAGGTTGATGGTGGTCCAGACATATGCTCTCCATACATTCCTATCCTGAATTAATATTTTGGAAGCATTCCCTATGTAATTCATCTCCCGCATATAATTTGAAAAAGCATATGACTCGGTATGGAGATACAAATTACTTGAAAAACTCACAAAACTAGGCATTCAAAACAATATGTTAAACTGGATCACCCAGTTCCTTTCACAACATTTCTATGCTACAAAATACAATGACAGTACTTCCAAATTCCGACAAATAAAAATGGGGCTCCCTCAAGGTGCAGATACTAAGTACAACCCTGTTCAACATCTACATCAACGATCTTCCACCAGCTATATCACACACAGAAATAAAGACAGCTCTTTTTGCAGATGACGATTTTGTGGACATCTTCCTCACAAATAGAAAAATCAAAATTTTCTATGGAAAAGGCTCTTAACCTATTAGAAAAGTGGACCCACAACAATTTAATGGCCATTAATACAGACAAAACAATGTTTAAAATATTTAGCTTGAAGAAAAAAGTCCCAAAACTAAATCTACAGTTCATGAAAACAAACCTGAGACAAACAAATGAAACAAAATATCTAGGGAACATTTTTGATTCAAAATTATCTTGGAGAAAACATGTTGAAGCAGTATTAATCAAAGCAACGAAAAGATTTTCAATCTTAAAAAGATTAGCAGGAGCAAAGTGGGGTATTAATCACCAGACTCTGAACACCACATATAAAACATTCATCAAGCCAATACTTCTATACAACTGGGAGGTATTAATCACAGCAAATAACTCTAACCTGAATCGCCTAGAAATATACCAAAATCAGGCTTTATGGCTTATAACCAGCACAGCAAAAGCAACTCCAATCACAGCAATGCAAGCACTAACTCAGAACCCTCCAATATATCTAACTTTAAAGGAACAGGCAATAACACAACACAAAAAAATGTTACGGTTAACAACATCAAAATGGGAAAAAAGACAGTCACAACCAACCAAGTTAAAAACACAAACAAGTTTCTTGTCCAAAGTAACGGAAATAAAAACAGATTTGAATCTTCCTAAATCTAAAGAAAATATTTTGATCAGAGAAGACCCTCTTACTTTTGAACCAATTAACATTCGGCTAAATCTAGAAGAACCAGTTACAAAATCAGAAACTCCCACACCTGTACTAAAAACTCTAGTGTTAGAAGCTGTGAATAAGAGATATCCACCAGAAGAATGGTTACATGTCTACACAGATGGATCTACTATTGATAACAACTCAGGATCAGGAATTACATGTGCATTATTTTCATTTTATCAACCAGCAGGATACCACACAACAAATTTTGATGCAGAAGTAACGGCTATTCATATTTGACTCCAACAATTACTATACAGAATAAGTCAATTTCAAAATGCTGTCATACTCTCTGATTCTAAGGCAGCAATATATGCAATAAATTCACACAAAATGAAGTCAATTCAAATTAAAGAGTGCTAGAAAATGATTCAACAACTCCAAAAACTACAGGAAATAATTAATTTGCAATGGATACCTGCACATTGTGGAATTGCTGGAAATGACACTGCTGATTTTCTTGCCAAAAAAAAGGCTCCAATTAATTCAGAATACTAATAAAAGCTTACCTTTCGCATCCATAAAAGAATAATTAAAAACAAATATAAAATCAAACAAAAACCAAGACCTATGTAATAAAGCCAAAGACAAAAAATGGAATATTTTAGTAAATAAGCCAGATATTATTCCAGAAATTCCACATAAAACTACAGTAGCAAAATTTAGACTACTTACAGAACATGACTATTTGGCCAAACATTTATATAAAATAGGAATCTACACGAATCCAAATTGTCCTCTATGCAACAAAGATAAAGAAATGAACGAAGAACATCTACAAACCTGAGAAGTATTACCTGTTGGATCCACCATAGAGAAATATTGGAGAGCAAGAACGCTAATGGCTTCATTGCCAAGGCCCAGCATTTGAAAACAACAAGGTATTCACCTCCATAATCAGTCAAAACTCCGACTGTTTAAGTTTTGGCAATTGAAGCAAAGTGCTTTGAAACCAGTATCATGAAAACACAGAACATTATGTGGTGAGATAAAAAAAAACATTTAACCAACACAATTTATAAATGTAAATAACCTCGCAGTGTTACTACCCACTGTAATTTTGATTAAACAAAATTCTTAAATATATTTGAAGAGAAAAATATATGTCCAAACTGGGATTTGAACCCAAGATCTCTGGTTTTACTTACCAGTTCATTATACCACTATGCTACCTGGGCATCACACTTTGAATGGAATTTTTTTCTCTCTCGATGGTGAGTGATAAATTTAAATAAAAACATTGCAATATTCTTTGAATTTTCATCTCAGTTAAGCTTCTGCAGACATTCAGATTATCACAATTGGAGATTAAGGGCCGCATGCAAATACATTTGTATCTACTCAATTACTTCCAATCACTGGCGAGCTGAGTTTTCCGTGAGAACATGCAATGATTGAATTAGGGAGCCGCTCACTAATCAAGCATGAAAGTCATTTTTCCGACAAGGTTGGTACTATATACCTGCTAATAACCAGTTTTCAATGCATTCCAAAGCATGTTCCAAAACATTACCAACTTGCCTGAGGTGTATTAGAGCAGGCTGCTGCTGACTAATGGATATATTATTCATTTCTAAAATAAAAATTTAAGAACAAAAATACCTGTAATTACATGGTTACAAAGTATGATACAATAATTAAAAAGAAATAACGAGCAAATTTTTACTGAATATGGACGCTCTCAATTACGTAGGCCTACAGATATTTCTGTAATAAATTAGGCTACTCTTTACAACCTGTGATGCGACTTTTTAATTCCTTCATAAACTCCTGTCAAATTTTATTCTTAGGGTTTCATTTTTCAAATTATTTCCCACCATTTACAATGATTTTTACATTTTTTCTAACGATTATTTAAATTATAATATAATTTTATATATTCGTGAAGATCCTCAAATGGAAATGCTTACCCGTTGTCTCAAAATTAATAGACGAAATTACGACATTATGACTTTTATGTTTGATTATTACTATTATTATTGTTATTCCATGTGAGGTTTATGCCTAAACTAAAAAGAAATCTAAGTAAATAATTTAATATTGTACGGCTATTGAAATATTTAACATAATTTTTATATTTTTAGGTTAGGCCTACACAGGAAATTTGGTTAATAAATAATCAATTAAAATACACTTATACCTTCAGTTATATATTTTTAAATGTTTTAAAAATTGTGTACCATATTTATAACTCATGAATATAATACTATTGCCTAATAACAAATCACTGGCATTATCAAACCCAGAGATTTATGGCTGCACGGACATAAGCTCTCCATACATCCCTATCCTGAGCTAATGGTTTCCAGTCATTCCTTGTATAATTCACCTCTCTCAAATCATGGTTACTGTTATTAGTTTCCATGCCCGTATTTCATTCCCCATGTCCTGCACATCGCAGTCTATGAAACTTAAACCATTCTCATTACATTTGGTTTCCCATAAATATCATGTGTAGCTTTCTGCTATGTAGTCTTCTCCATTCACCTGTCTGTTCATCTCTTTTTGATTTAAAATTTTTCCTAAGAACTTTATTATCAGATCACCTAATAATAATGCATCATCAATATATACCAACAATGTATTAATACCATTTTAATTATACCTCTTCTTTTATCATCTAGAGATTTGATTACCTGCTCTAGTACAAAATTGAATAGCAGAGGAGACACAGCATTGGCTTGCCTTAAACCATTAGATAAAGAGTTTCTATTTGTTATTTTTAAAAATAAAATATAGATATTGATAATACTAGAATCTACTACAGTTATGCCTAGAGTCACAAATGGATGTTAAAATTTAATAAATTGTTTATCACAGAATTTAAAAAAAAATCTGTTTTATGACAAATGGTTTTTAAATGAGATTTACTGAGTGCTAGATTATCATCCTCTTTCCTGTATGCAAATGTTATGAATTTGAAAATGATGTATCTGAAGCAGATTTGCTCTGTTTGTATAATTATTATCTTTGGGCAGACCCTTCAAACATTGGATTGAGACCGTAACAGACCCCTAGGTCTATCACATGCAAGGAAGAAGTAGTATAATTATGCTGTAGTTTAACAAAGGCATAATGTGGCACACTGCATATTAGTAGCACTGTTTAATTCTATATATTTGCATTAACCAAATACTCTTATGTTAGGTCAGATGGTAACACACCTGCCTGTTGATCTGCAGATCTGAGTTTAAAACCTCATGGGATAGTATTTTTTTTTTTTTTGAGTTATTAAAACCATATATAAGAAGTGTATTGACAAGATTAAGTGGGTAGTTCTGCGTATAGCCAAGCAGTTTAACACATGATGGATTGGTGCATATTCAAATCCCCATGCGAGCAGAAATTTTTTTCAATTATCTTTGGCCAATATGGGACCGTTGCCCACCTAACATTGTTGGAATTTGGGTAGCTACAATAAGTAGCAGTTCCAGGTTGAGAAAACCAGCTATAATGACTGGGGATCTGATATGCTCTCTACATCTCACCCTAATATTGGCTAGATGATCATCCACCTCTGTGATTTACACATGTGGATGTGAAGCCAGCAGGTAGGTCAAGGGCCTTCTAGAGCTCTTGTGCCATGGAATTGGAGATTAAGTAGATACCAAATATCTGGATTAATTGTATGAGCAAATATACTGTACTGTTGTTTGATAGGGATATTAACCCAGTGTTACATAAATGCAATATTTCCAAAGATTTTTATGTCTGCTGAAAAAAAAAAATCATACAGAGTTTATCTACTAACTTGTGTAAATTAAAAAAAATATATCTTATTGCAATATTTGACAGAGTTATAATGCAATGGAAAAAAAAGTTTAGGCTCTCTATGATAATAAATATTAGACTACGAGACAGATTTTTTAGTAATGTTGTGATTATTTTATACTGGGATATAATGAAATACCCCTATCAATCATTAACCCATGAATGACGATTCTTTATCAAAATTAATTGCCATAGATCATTTTGCAAAATGTACACACATACATATTATGAAAGCCTCTAAAAAAATTGAAAAATAGGCATAAACTAATTTCTCGTAAAATTTCTTAAATATGTTAAATTATCACCACAGAGTACCATCCTCGTTATAAATAAATTTTGTTATCATGATGAGCAAAATTGTTAGTTTAGACTACAGTTTGATACCTAATTATTTTAATAAAAAAATATTAAATATTTGTATTATCACCCATTAAAACTTAAGTAAAAATGCTTTTATGTACTTCATTTTTAATTATTTGACAAACAAAAGTGCAATAAGGCCTAAACTCATGTGTAACTTACTATAATTACATACGAAATAATAGAAAAATCATTATTTTAGACTTCCGTTTGATACCGATTTATTTTAAAAATAAATTATTAATTCTTTGATATTCATATTATCAGCCCCATTAAAAACTATGTAAAAATGCTGTTATGTAATTCATTATTAGTTATTTAACAAACAAAAGTACTAATAAGGCTTAAACTCATGTATAACTAACTATAATTACATACAAAATAATAGAAAAATCATCCATTCATTTACTTATTAAAGATTATTTTTAGCCAAGTTTCATATGTATTATCAGGCTTAACCTCAAAATGTTTATGACATATTTGAAGAAACATATGATATTAACATATTATTTATTTAAAATAAGAGACATATAAGTCGTAACAGATAATTACATAAATATTTATGAAATTAAGAAAAAAATATACATAGAAGCAGTCATAATGTCACACTTGAAAGCACAAAGTCGCCTCGCCAGGTAGCTTACGGAATTTCCACTTGAATTGGCAATTATTATCGCATATGAACAGATTCTTGAGTATGCAAAATGTCTTTGGATGGAACTTTCTCAGCTGAGTATATGTTGAGTACTACTTTTACGCTAGAATGTGTTCATAGATACCTTCATTACACATGGTTAATATTTTATATATTTCTGATTGGATATCTTTGTGCTGAATCTAAAGAGTAATGTTACCTTGTGTTTGTATTTAGATTAGAGAAGAATGCAATTCAAAGTACCCAGTGCTTGTGTTCTTCCCTGGTGATAATTATCTTGGAGATAACAGTTTCTTGTATGGACCAGATTACATGATGAAAAATGAATTTGTCCTTGTTATAATAAACTTCAGAGTTGGAGCACTTGGTATGTAACTTCTTCTATCTAAATTTTAGTCTTTATTCCAAATAAAATCTGTTATAAAGTAGCTGCATAAGAAAAATTTGTTATGCAGTAAACACAATGCTTGTAACAATCTTAACTTATTCATCTCAAAATATGAACTCTACTCACATGTTTTAATGGGCTTCAACCTGGAGAATGAGACAAACTCACTCACAAAGGTTACAATATATTATGAAATATTTAAAAAATAATAATTCATATCATAGTATATTTGTATGTTTCCCAGTTTATAATTTAGTTTGAACTCTTTTTGTATAAAGAAATACATTGTATAAGGATAATGTTCTGATTTGTCCATTACCTATTACTTTATTGTAAGTCATGTTGCCAGTAAACAATCCTTGATGCTTTTTGACAGAAGTAGGGTAAATTCTAGACCAGGTTTCATCTTTCTCCTTTCCCTTCATCATCATTCCTCACAAGTACACTAGATAAATAACACTGGGCAACAAAATTGAACTTTTTATGTTACAAGGGAGAAAAATGTGTGTTTCTATCTTACTTTTTTGTGCTGATTTCAAATCTTTTTACGGAACTTTTCCATCACCCAGGGTTTTCGAGTAATCATATGAAAAACATTTTTTGTGTCTATACATTACAATTTATTATATCTTAGCTGAAATTATATTTGCTCACCCAAAATGTATGTGAATTGGATTTTCAGCTGTACTTCGCTTTAGGAATATCCCTCTTCAGTGTCCAGCAGTAGTCTGCTAACATGTTTGGACACCATTTATCCTGATAGTGCCTTCCATTTCCACGATGTCCTGGTGGAAGCGCTCCCCATGTTCGTCGCTCACAGCCCCTAGATTTTCAGGGAAGAAATCAAGATGGGAGTGCAGAAAGTGAATTTTCAAAGACGTATTACATCCCATTATCTTGTAGTTCTGAATTATCCCATTGACAAGTTCTCTGTAGTTATCAGACCTGAAATTCCCCAGAAAATTTGAGACAAATTTTTTTTAAAGATTGCCATGCAGCTGCTTCTTGCATATTTAACTTGTTCTCAAACTGCGTATCTTTCATCAGTTCCTTTATTTGAGGGCCAACAAATATCCCTTCTTTCAATTTAGCTTCACTGTTCCTTGGAAATTTATTTTTGAGGAAGAGAAATGCACTGCCATCACGATCCATTGCTTTCACAAAATTTTTAATTAAGCCTAGTTTAATATGTAGTGCAGGCAATAAGATTTTTTCAGAACGTTCAAGTGGTTGGTGAAGAACATTTTCTTGTCCTGGATTAAGTGACTCTCTCTTTGGCCAGTTCTTTTTAATATAATGATTACTTCTATCTCTGCTATTCCACTTGCACAAGAAGCAGCAAAATTTAATATAGCCAAGCTGTAACCCAAGTAAGATGGCTATAACTTTCAAATCCCCACATATCTGCCAGTCATACTTTATAGCGGATAGTAAGAGCTTCATATTCTCGTAATTTTCCTTCATACCAACTGCATGGGCTAAAGGAATGGATAGATATATGTTTCCATTATGTAGTAACACTCCTTTCAAACTTGTTTTCAAGGAGTCTATGAATAAATGCCAATCCTCAGATTTATGCTCAACACCCAGTGACTGGAACAAATTCTCAACATCATTGCAGAAAACTAGGTTCTTCTCTTTAGAAAAGAAATCCTCAAATTCCTTTTGGCGATTGCGGAAAAAAGTTACTTCGGTGTCATCCTGCAGTAGCTTCCATCCTTTCAATCTTGAAGCAAGTAATTCTGCCTTGCTTTTACTTAAACCAAGATCCCGAACCAAATCATTTAAATCCTCCTGTGTTAGAAAGTTAGTTTCATTTATAGCATCATCTTCCGCAAAATCTGAATCATTCTGTAAATCCTGAACATCAGAAAGTTCTTCAATCATTGTTATGTGATCTGGTGGAATTGGTATGGGTAAACCTGGCCCATGAAGTACCGGTCGAATTGCTGAATCTAACATTGGATATTTAACGGTGTGTCTTGATTTGGAAGTTATTCCAGATATATTTGTCAAGCAGAAGTAGCAGTCTGTCAAATGATCCTTAGGTTCACGCCATATCATTGGGACTGCGAAAGGCATATGACGGGATCCTTTCAACCAGCCAGTTAATAGTGTTACACATTTGGTACAACAGATTTCCCAGGGCCCATATCTTGTTCTGGTCTATTTTGTTGTTAAAATAACAGTGATAAGCTCTTCTTATTAGAGAAGTAAACTTTCGCTTCTGCGCTTTGAAAGTGAGCTCACCACACACGAAACAGAAGTTGTTTCTATCATTAACACACTTTCGAGACATATTTCTTATACAAATACAATTTTACTCTTCTCTTTACAATACACTACTTAGTTTTTACAATACACTTCTATCACAATTCACTTGACTACGGAAGTGAGCACAGAATTAACTTCTTTCTTTTAAGAAAGCTTCTATTCAACTGCGAACTTAAAACATACAATCACAGTTTTGTAGGAGAATGTCATTGTTGTAAGTTATGAATTCAAGGCAACAATCGCAAAACATTATAAGTCCATTGTTGGCACAATGAAATTAAATATAAATGTAAAATAATCCTTCTAATCATCATGTTATATACCAAAAATGCTAATAAATAGGAAAATAATTATTTTCAAAATTACAAAAAAATGGTGGGTGATGGAAAATTTCTGACTTCATTTTTGGAATCAGCAGATGAAAATACATAAGAATCACCCAAAATCTTTTATGTAACAAAATCACTGTTGACCAGTGTAATTTTCCCTTCAGAGTGAATGATAAATGTAAACAAAAACATTGAAACTTAAACATATAATCGTTGTACATTCCTCTCTGTAAACAATACATATCATCTATGTGTTATGATCCTCCAAAGTGGTGCCTAAATTGAAAATAGATCACATTAATCTCATCTATCTTCATAGTGCAGAACCCAAAGCAAGAAAAGTGCAATGGGTGGCATTATTTTGTATAAATATTTAATGTTGAAAAGTTTGTATTAGATCAAAATATAACTAAAATATTTTGTTGAAAACATACTGAGTTCTGACATTATATCTTGAAGATACAATATATTCTGCTGTTCACAATGGTACTAAGTATAATTGGACGGCATTGTGCATCAACTCGCTAGGCGCCATTATGTAAGTTTTGAGAAAAATATGTTTAAAGTTTAAATCAATCGTCACTATTTATTGTAGCGTTAAATGAACAATACTGGATATTATAAGTTATTTTCCTTGTTTGACAGTTATGCATTAACAATCTACAAGAAGGAACATTTGACGCTTAACTGCATGATGCAAAATTTAGATTAGCATTTATGAAGATCTGGTTTTATACCCTTTGTTGCTTACTTACGTACTTACTCACTGGCACTATCGAACTCGTAAGTTCATGGCCGCACGGACATAAGCTCTCCATACATCCCTATCCTGAGCTAATGCTTTCCAATCATTCCCTGTATAATCTACTTCCCTCAAATCACAGTTAATGTTATTCTCCCATCTCATTCTTAGTCTACCAACTGGGCGTTTTGTTGCAAAACACAGAATCTCTGATAGGACTGATGGCAATTTTCTTTAATAAGGCTATATTTAAAGATTTGGCACTAAAAGTGTGTGTACACTTACTCCATGAACCAGTGCAACAGATGGCATCAAATCTGATTTTTTTAATGGCGCTTAGCCGGTTGATGCATAACATCATCCAATTTTACTTGGTTTGAGTAAATGTAATATTATATTCAGAATATCTTTTCAAAATGTGATATTTAAATTTTTAAAAATTTAATTATCGTACACATTTTTTCAATGTGCATGTGTTTTCAAAATTTTCTTCTTCTTCTTCATCCAACCAAGTCTTAGGCCTATACGCCTGTTATGATCTCACTGATTAATTTGTATCCAGTGTTTCCTTGGACAGCCCAGAGATCTCTTCCCTGTTGGACAATAATGAAGCATAATAATAGCTTTATTTTACCTGACAGAGTTAAGGCCTTAAGGCCTATACGCCTGTTATGATCTCACTGATTAATTTTGTATCCAGTGTTTCCTTGGACAGCCCAGAGATCTCTTCCCTGTTGGACAATAATGAAGCATAATAATAGCTTTATTTTACCTGGCAGAGTTAAGGCCTTAAGGCCTTGTCTGCCACTCAACCAGGTTTTAAAAAATACAAAAAAAATAGTCTTACATCCAAATTACTATAAACATAAATGATTACATGTTATAAATACGATACAATTAATATTTATAATGTATTTTGATTTACTCTAGATTTAACGAATTAAATGTATAATATGTACAAGATATAAAAAAACGAGAAAAAAATTATTAATGACATAGTATAAATTTAAATAAATAGAGAAAAATTATTAGACAACAGGTAACTGTATAAGCATGACTTAAAAGTACCAAGTGTGCGGCAACCCCTGATATCTTGAGGAAGGAAATTCCAGGAGCGGGCAGAGGCTACTGTGAAGGAAGTAGAATAAGAGGAATGATGCTATGAAGAGGAATTGTTAGCAGACTGTTATCTTGTGATCTAGTGTCAATATTGTGGTAAGAGGATAACTTCTCAAATATGGACACTAGGTAAGTAGGAGTGTAGGAATTCAGAAGCTTCAAAAGTAGTGAAAGAGAGTACAATTTACCATCAGTAAGACGGAGCCAAGAGAGGTTATTGAAGTGTTTGGAAATATGGTCATAACGGCGGATATTAAAAATGAATCGAACACAAGCATTATGAACACGCTGCAGTCTCTGCGACAAGTCATAGTTTAGATCATTATATATAATGTCACAATAATCAAAATGTGGCAACACAAGATTCTGCACAAGGATAGGCTTGGGAACTCAATCCGAACTCATTCGTCACAAATGATTCATCCAGTTGTTCGGGTACCTATGTATGTACTCAATGATCAGTTCTAAACGTAGTTCCTTCAAAATGTTGTCATTGCGTTTGTGATCCCATTTGGTATATCCTGCTGTATATCTCATGAATCTCATTTCACTAGAAGCTATCCTACTCTCTTCTCCTTTCCTCAAAGTCCATGCCTCACTGTCGTAGCAAAGTGCAGGTCTTGCTAAGGTTTTATATAAGTACTCTGGTATCTCTCTGGACTAATGAAGGTTTCATTACAGAATTTATTATTCCCATCGTTTTATTAAAATTAATAATTTTATTTGCTATATGTACTTCATCCAAATACACTAGTGTCCAAAATTAAAGCAACAAACTGGTATTTCTCCTTCCTATGTCTAATTCACTATATATTCATATAAAATGTAAACATATGTCAGAACTGACCTGTTCTGAACTGCAGATGGCATTCTGGCCGTCTTACAACCATGCAAATGATGACATGAGTACACCTATCAAACAGGACACTGCAGTATAGTGTTTATTGCTTAGTCCAACATCAATGTTTGCTGTGTAAACATTTACTGCAGGTAGAGTATGGCACAGAGAAGCCGCCTAGAAGATTCTCTTCGTTGCAGGGCCATGGGAAGAATGGAAGCAGGACAGAGTCAAGCTGATGTGGACAGATGGCTTAATGTGAATCGTTCTATTGTTTCCCGATGTGGCAACAGTTTTTAGAGTCCAAAAATGTATCCCGAAGACCAGGGCAAGGACGACCAAGAATGACATCGGAAAGAGAGGACCGTTATTTGGCTCTAAGGGCAAGACGGTACTGCCGTAGTACTGCACGACAACTGGCATCTGACCTCACAGCATCCACTGGAACAGTTGTATCGAGGCAAACACTGTACAGACGGCTTCGGCAGAGAGGCCTTTATTGTCAGAGACCTGCTGTATGTGTACCCCTGATGCATATTCAGAGAAGAGACCGTCTAGAGTGGAGTCATCAACATGCCAACTGAACGATCGAACAGTGGGCCAATGTTCTCTTCACAGACGAATCCAGATTTAGTCTTGAAAATGATTCTCGACAAATTCGCATCTGGAGAGAACCTGGAACACAATTTTGAGACTCAAACATTGTGGAAAGAGACCAATTTGGAGGTGGCTCAATAATGCTGTGGGCAGGAATTCTGTTGACTACTCGAACACCTCTTCATGAAATTGTACGGGTATATCGACAAGGTTCTTGGCACCTCATGTGCGGTTGTTTTGCGATGCTGTGGATCCAGAATTTTTACTGATGGATGATAATGCTGGTCCTCATAGAGCACAGGTGGTTGATGAGTTCCTAGAAACTGAAGATATTGCACACATAGATTGGCCTGCTCGCTCTCCCGATTTGAATCCTATAGAGCATGTCTGGGATGCACTAGGGAAACAAGTTGCTTCATGTGAACATCCACCACCACTCACCAGGCCTTGCGAGTTGCTCTGCAGGAAGAATGGGCATTGTTGCCTCAAAATGAGATTGATGACATTATTCGCAGCATGCCACACCATTGTGAAGCCTGTATTGCTGCCATAGGTGGTCACACCCTATAATGAACACACTAACCTGTTTTCTGGATGTGTTTGATATTCACTAATTTTGAAAAAAAGGGACATTTTGTTTTACTGGTACACACGAATGTTGCAGTTGTTTACTTTGTTTATACTTTCGTATCACTTGTTTATACTATTTTCTGGCAAAATAAACCCACAAAGATGAAATTTCAGTTTGTTGCTTTAATTTTGGACACTAGTGTATGTTAATGTATATCCTAAGTAGGTAAATGAATTAATCTTTCCAGTAATTTTGAATCTATACAAATTTTGCTACATACAGGGTATTTTCCTTGAAAAGCCAATACTTTTGTTTTCTCTGCATTGATTTTCATGTTATACGTATTTTATTGCTATTTTGTTACAATTATATACTGAATATTGTAATTCGTTCTCTGAGGGTGCCATTAATGCTTACATCATCTGCAAAAATTAACGTATCTAATTTCATATCTCTATTCGATTGTATATGTCCATGACGTTGTTCTCTCCATTCTCTAACTCTCTGATTTATATATATATGATAAATAAAAGTGGTGTTTTCAAAATCTATTTCTTAAAAATGTAGCAAGTGAGTAAACTCATTTAGTTATAATGTTATCACTTAATTCATTTTGAAATAATGCCCCTCAATTAGTACATCCCTAACAGGGTTTTCTTTTGTTAACATTTACCCTTAATAGAGGAATATGGCTTGCTTTTCACCCTCTATGTTATGTCCTGTATATTTTCTTTCATCTTTTGAGTATCAAAAGTAAGAGAATAACATGACATATTTATTAAAAATCATCGGAGAACATATTGTTTAAATAACTCACCTCATAGGATTCATGCTTCCATGATATCGCGATTTCAAACATAATCATGTTCATCGTCAGCCATAACTCCGACTCAGTCGGAGTTATGGCTGACGATGAACATGATTATGTTTGAAATCGCGATATCATGGAAGCATGAATCCTATGAGGTGAGTTATTTAAACAATATGTTCTCCGATGATTTTTAATGATTATACCTCATAATGTTTACTTCCCAACATTAATTAAATATGACATATTTACTTTTTTTAAAGAAAAATTAATGCTTGAACCGAGAATCAAACCCCAGATCTCTGGCTCTATACACCAGTATGCTGTCCTTTACACCATTGAAGACCTGATACAACTGTCAAATTTTCTTTCCACATATACAATTCTGTTGTTGATAGCCTTCAGACGTAAGAGAATTGTATATGTGGAAAGAAAATTTGACAGTTGTATCGGGTCTTCAATGGTGTAATGGACAGCATACTGGTGCATAGAGCCAGAGGTCCTGGGTTCGATTCGCGGTTCAAGCATTAATTTTTCTTTTCAAAAAATAGAATTGTCCAGGACTGGAACATGTTAAATTAAATATAACATCTAAATATAAAATTAATTATGTAAAATTGTAGACTTTCGCGGCATGTGTCTTGATTCATGTCTTTTATGTCTTTCGGGCTTAATGGCCATGGTTTGGTTTTATTAACACTCAACATTTCATCTACTACTGTGGTAGACATCCTCAGGAGATTCTGCATGCTTTATGATCTCTTAACTCTTCAACTGTCGGCTGCAGACTGTTGAAGCGTTAAGAGGTCATAGAGCACGCAGAATCTCCTGAGGATGTCTAACTACAGTAGTAGACGAAATGTTGAGTGTTAATAAAACCAAACCATGGCCATTTAGCCCGAAAGACATAAAAGACATGAGTAAAATTAATGGTTGGAAAATAATGGAGTAAGCAATATTCCATTCTACAATTGAAGGTCATCATACTGATTTTGTTTCCATCATTTGGTTACTCCCACTCAGTGTCCATTCCCTTCTCCTTTTCATGTTATAGAAGAATTTTCAGTTCATCAGCTATATGCTGATTCATTCACTACATACAGATGAACTGGTTATAGGAGGGAATTGTCAGCCATGACAGTGAGCTGACCTGATGACTTGCTTAATTAATTTTTTTGAGAAATTTAATTTGCCTGTCATAGTGTCATTTGTTACATAATAATTGAATCAAGAAATGTTAACTTCAAACTTAAATATTTGTAAAAATACCATTAAAAATTGTTACGTTGCTTACATGTTTGTGTGTTATTGATTCATCCAAGGCTTGGTTTAAAACTTGATGTAAATTTTTCATCCAATGGGTTGCTGGTCCAGAGGGGTATTTGCGGGATTCCCACAATGCTTCATTACTATCCTCAAGGCAAAAGATCGCTGGGACATCCAAAAAAGTGCTAGAAGGAAAATTCCTCTTTGAGACTGTAACAAGCCACATGGCCTAATACTTGCATGGATGACAATGATGATGACGTTGCTTACAGGATTATCTCCAAAAGCAGATGGACTTCAATAAAATTTCACTGTATGTATATATAAGTGGTTAACCCTTAAATTGGCAAAACACATATTTCTTCTGTTAGTTATTTGAATGTGGCGGACCGCAGTGAAAACGGAATCTTGTATATCTGATATTATTCGGTATATTGTATAATTAGACACACATTTAAGAGGTTTCTTTTTGTTCCTTTCCTTCTGATTTACTTAAAATATTAAATTAACTGAACCAAGTGATGTATCCAAAAGGATACATTATGAAATTAAGGGTTAAGGCAAGAAGCCTTGGCATATAGCTATGGGTTCTAGTCCCCATGGAGGAAGAAATTTCCTCATGGAATTTCGGCCAGTAAGGGACCGGTGACCACCCAGCATCGTGAGGCATTTGGGTAGCTACAATAAGTAGCGACTCCAGATTGAGAAGACCAGCTATAACAGCCGGAAGACATGACATGCTAACCACATGTCACCCCTACATTGGCTCGATGATTGTCTACCTCTGTGATTAACACATGTGGATGTGAGATCAGCAGCCGGATGGTAGGCCAAGGGCCTTCTAGGCCGTCAAGCTTGGAGAAAAAATATATATGTAGGTCCACCACTTTGGTGTCGAGGTAGAGTGCTGCCTTGTCATGCAGCAGGCCCTGGGTTCGATCCCTGGTCAGGACAGGTTCCTAGGTGAGGATTTTTTCGGGGTTTTTCTCACCTGTAAGACAAATGTCAGGAAGCTTAGGGCCCAATGGTCCCTGAAAATCATCCGTCCATCATTATAATCCTTACCATTATCATCATCATCCTTCACTGGTGTGGAAAGCAACGGGAAGCTACCACACCTATAATTCCGTAGTAAAGTTGCAAAGCATAGCATGAAAATTATATGATTGCAGTGAAGGATCTGTCCTCGGGCAGAATTACTATGGATGGATATATATATATATATATATATTAGGGTGTCCATAATATTTTCAATGTAAAAGGGGACATGTACAAAAAATTAAAGGAAAAAGTGGGACATTTTAAAAAAAAGTGGGACATTAACAAAATAAAAAAACAGTTATTTTCTTTTTACCACAACACTGTTGCCAATACAAATTTATAAGAATCAACCATTCACAAATAAAAAAACACTAAAGTCATTAAAATTCATCGGAGAACATATTGTTTAAACAACTCACCTCATAGGATTCATGCTTCCATGATATCGCGATTTCAAACATAATCATGTTCATCGTCAGCCATAACTCCGACTGATGAAATTCTTCGGCCGTCAACTATTCTATTGTCACCATCTTCAGTGCTGCCATCTATGGTTGAATTTATGAACTTCGAAATCAATGTAATTTCGTTAGGGATATCAAAATTCATTGATCTATTTTTGTTTTTCTGAATGTATATTTTTTCCCAAACTGTCAATTCCAAAGGTTTCTCTACTTGTTTTAAAAGTTTAGCTTCTCTTCCAATTTTATGATGTTCTAATAAACTATGTGCAGCAATTGCAGATTTTTCAATTTCACAATTTTTAATATTTCTGAAATGTTCTTTTGTCCTATAGTCAACAACATTGGTTCACCATGCTATTATTTATCTAAATGGCTGGTACAAAAATTTAATGAGTTTCCCAAATTTGACACTAAAAGTATTCAGAACTCTTTGGAATTGGTTGACAAATTGAAAAATATGAGTCTAGGACATGATGACAGATTGGTTTCATTTGATGTAATTTCATTGTTTCCTAGTATACCAGTTGAAAAAATGCTAAATTTTTTGAGGAAATGGTTAAGTTCTCTAAATATTAAAAATGAAATATTAGAGGAATATATAACTCTTACTAAGCTATGTGTCAGTAATTCCTATTTTACCTATAATGAAAAATTTTACCAACAGGTTTCGGGTTTGTCAATGGGTAATCCACTCTCACCATTTTTAGCTGATTTGTTCATGAGTTACTTGAAGTGTCAAATCACTAAAGCATATCCATGGATGTTTAAGACTTGGTACAGATATGTGGATGATATTTTTGCAATAATAAATTCTAAAGATATTGAAGATGCTCTTAAATTATTGAACCTTCAGGATGAATCAGTAAAGTTTACCGTTGAATTAGAAAAAGAAAACAAAATTCCTTTTTTGGATTTATGTATAATTAGGAATGATCAAACACTGAAAATTGAATTTGATATATTTAGAAAAGGAACTCATACAGATAATTACATTAAATCATCAGGCTTCAATCACATTGCTCATAAGCATGCAATATTCAATAGCTTATTTACAGATTGACAAATGTACCATTAAACGAAGAAAATTTCAATAAAGAGTTTAAACATATCTTAAACACTGCTAGATTAAATGGTTTTGATAAAGAATTAATTATAAATAAGTTGAGAAGAAATTCAAACACAATAAAAGACTTAATGAATATACTACTCTACAAAATTGCAAAGAAAAGAAAAAATACAAGAAAATTACTTACCATCCTGAAATGCATAGGAAATTTCAAAAAATTGTTGACAAATACAACATTTCTTTGGCACCAATAAATAAATTTAGTCTGGGTAATCTTCTAAGTACCAATAAAAAAGTCAATGTTCCAGACAGTAAGAAATCTGGAATTTATCAAATAAATTGTGAAGATTGCAATAAAGTTTATATAGGAAAAACAAAAAGGAATTTGGAAATTCGGACAAAAGAACATTTCAGAAATATTAAAAATTCTGAAATTGAAAAATCTGCAATTGCTGCACATAGTTTATTAGAACATCATAAAATTGGAAGAGAAGCTAAACTTTTAAAACAAGTAGAGAAACCTTTGGAATTGACAGTTTGGGAAAAAATATACATTCAGAAAAACAAAAATAGATCAATGAATTTTGATATCCCTAACGAAATTACATTGATTTCAAAGTTCATAAATTCAACCATAGATGGCAGCACTGAAGATGGCGACAATAGAATAGTTGACGGCCGAAGAATTTCATCAGTCGGAGTTATGGCTGACGATGAACATGATTATGTTTGAAATCGCGATATCATGGAAGCATGAATCCTATGAGGTGAGTTGTTTAAACAATATGTTCTCCGATGAATTTTAGTGATTATACCTCATAATGTTTACTTCCCAACATTAATTAAATATAACTAAAGTCATTGTTTATAACGTTTAAAAATATTTATTTACCACTGCAAGAGGTATAAAATCAACAACTAAATCTATTTCATCTAAATTAAAATTGTATTTCTCCACCGCCAAAGTGCCAGAATCAGCAGGAAATCTCTGACATTGGCTGCACTGACCATGATTGACAATTTGAAAAAATGTACCAGTTACCAATATATGAGAGTAAAAAAAAAACAAATTTTATAGACCAAACAGTGCATCGTCATACAACTGGCGCTTTCTAACATTCATATTTATAATTACATAGTAAAGAATAAAACAAAAGTCGCCATTCATAAATATATTGACAAAGCCAGGGATTATTACATTTATTATATTCCTTTAATCTATGGACAAAGCATCATTCCAAAAGTGGGACATTTGAGCGTCCCCAAGAAAACTTTCGGGACTTTGGGACATTTTCCAAAAAATGGGACTGTCACGGGAAAAACGGGATGAATGGATACCCTGATATATATATATATATATGTGTGTGTGTGTGTATGTTTAAGTGTGTACATTAGAATTTTGATTTCATTATAGGTTTTCTTAGTACTGGGAATTCAGCAGCCGTAGGGAATTATGGTCTCAAGGACCAAGTTGAATCACTTAGATGGATTAAAAAAAATATACAAGACTTTGGGGGAGATCCTGGTAATGTGACAATTTATGGACACAGTATTGGTGCAGCATATGTGCATTACCATATTCTGTCACCCATGAGTAGAGGTAAGTGTCATTCATGTTTTATTTTAGGAAGTAATATTTTGAGGTTCTCTTAATTAAATTATTTGGAGTCTTAAGTTATGTAGATAGGAAATAACACTATGAGGTTCTTTAATATTGTTTATTTTTTATTATTTCACTCACCTCATACTTCATAATTCATAGCAGACCCTGGGTTTCTTCACATATTTTGTGACATTCTCAATGCTGCGTCAGTTGTGAACGTGACGCAGCATTGAGAATGTCACAAAATATGTGAAGAAACCCAGGGTCTGCTATGAATTATGAAGTATGAGGTGAGTGAAATAATAAAAAATAAACAATATTTGGAGTCTGTTTATCTTATCTCAATATTAATGTTGATTTGTTCTTGAACATGTTTCGATTATATCCTAATCATCATCAGCATGTTGCCCAAACTGGTCGGATTTATGTTGTAAACTCTGGATGTCGATGTCAGCTCCCTTCCGTGGTTGGTCAAAGAACCTCCAAACAAAGTCACGTTCCATCAGTATTTCAAAATTCATAACTCTGTTTTTATTCTTCTGAATATAGATTTTTTTCCCCCAAAAAGTCAGCTCTTTTGTATTTTCTAACTGTTTTAATAATTTAGTGTCCGAATTTATATTATGTTTTTCAGACCAAACATGAGCAGCAACTGCAGATTTTTCTATTTCCCCATTTTTAATATTTCTTATGTGTTCTTTGGTTCTAATTTTTAGGTTTCTTTTTGTTTTTCCTATATATATCTTTCCACAACCCATACATTCAATTTGGTATATTCCTGATATTTATTTTTATCAGTTTTTCATTTTTGTTGGTTTTTATTAGTTTATTTAAACTGTGGTTATTTTTTTGGTGCTAAAACTTCTCAAATATATTTTGGAATTTATTGTCTGTCCAAGGGTGATATGTGAATTTCCTATATTATTTCATAGGTGGTTTTTCTTTTTCAAGAGTACTTTTGTTGATCTTTTTTGTTTCTTACACTTTTCTATCATTTTGTGCACCATTTTTTCATCAAACCCATTTTCTCTTTCGAATTTGATTATGTGGGTCATAACGAAGAGACAACAGAACTAGCAAGGGGCATCAGAAACATTAGGGCACTAAAGGAACAATACTGAGGGAAACACACATATATACGATTGTGCGACCGACGAGTAGAGCCAAGAGAGACAGATTGACCTGGGTAGGGAGATCTCAGAAAATTAGAAGTTAAACACATAGGGTAATACATGAAATTAGAGGTTAAACACATTAGGTAGTACATAAAAGGAGAGGTTAAACACATTAGGTAGTACATAAAAGGAAAGGTTAAACACATAAGGTAGTACATAAAATGAGAGGTTAAACCCATAAGGTAGTGTGGGTAAGTTAAAGCAACAATAAGCAATCTAAAGTTAAATGAATAAGTACCTAAAATACATGATTAAATGAAAACATGAATAAATAAATTAATTAATTAAGTAAACATAGAAAATAATAAGGTTAGAACGAACCTGTGGTAGAAAGTTGACTGAATAATTGCTTAAAATAATTTTTTTTTAACATCTCATGCGGTGTTGAGTTTTTTGCAACAAATGCAGGCGAGCGCACCATGTGTAGGGCTCAACTACAGTATGAGGCGTTTCTAAATCATAAGTGAAGTTTTTAAATCATGAGTGAAGTCATAGAGGCTAGCGCAAGTAAGGGGTGGCTCACTTGACCCGAAATACAGATTATAGTTTCGGAAACGGAAAGAATGGAGACCTAGGATAAATTAGAGAGAACTCGATCAAAAGCGGGGAATGGAGATTTAGCAGACACCACACACCTCCCTGAAGGAAATAACATTACTGAGGGATTTCCAACTCGAGACTCATGGAAGGGAAGACGACCGAACTTCAGGTTGAATAATTCACTTTAATAGAGTTGAATAAATTAAGATTTTAACAATATTTAGTTTGAATACATTACGTTTGAATAAATTAGGATTTTATCTATAACATAGAGTTTAAAGAAAGAAGTAATTTGATATCAACCTTTTCTAACTTGTTCTACATAAGACAATATACATTAAAATATTTTGAGTTCTCTCATTTTAGCATATTAGCGCATGTAAATTAACGTCATAAAATAAAGTTTTGTTATTTGTGTTTAGTTTTATAGTTACATGTATTTTCTAAAGATTTTATTTAATTCAGTGTTATATGGTAAATAAAGGTTGTGGATACGCTAAAAAAAAATAGCATAAAAGATCTCTATAGTTTAAGTGGTCTTTGGCCCGAGTAGTTGGCCTTGGTTTTGGAGTTAAAAAACACAGTAAACCATAAAATAACATTATTTATTAGAATAAAACAAACCATAAAGAAATATTAGAACAAAAACATATAAAACAACTTATTAAAACCAGTTAAAATCGCCATATTGAAAAGCGTCAAAATACTAAAACTGATAAAATTCAGAGAGAGAAACCAATCATTTAAAAGGATCAACTTTGGTCATTATTCTAAGTTCTTTGGACCATTTGGTCCTTCAATTAAATGTATGCTTAAAAATGACCATTTAATAACTGAACTTTTTAGATTGTTAATAAAATAGTAAAAAGGTTCATATTACCCATGTAGAGCTGCTCTCGCCCCCCAGGGGGAACCGAACCCTTCGGTCCTCCACACCGTTCTGAAAATAATACATATAACATTACCTAAAAAAAAATATATAGATATCTGACTGTAAAGAAAATAACATCTCTATGAAAAAACATCAACAACACCGAAATTTGCAGTATAGTTACATATCCAAAAAATTACCCATTGACAATACAAAACATTGAATTATACCCAAAAAGTAGATCCTAAAAAAAATAAAATAACCACAAAAAAATACACGATAGTCCTAAAGCCAGTTATTAATAATGTCCCAAAGTTGAAAATTTTCTGGTTTCTCCTCTGTTTTAAAAGACATAGTTTATTCATTAGTACCAATGTGACTTTTATCTTCCCGATTAAAAAAAAACATATAGATTTTTCCTGTATACGAATTGAAGGTTAATTTTGGGGGTCTAAGGTTCGTTTCCTTATCCGTGAATATAATAGAATATTATGCTCACGAATATACCATCCGTCTGCCATCCAGAACGTTACGGCTGGACTTAACTGTCCACACGTAACAATGTGTTTTTTCTCCTGTTTGAAATCTTTTTCATTTAAGGGTAAGTTTACCAATCTATGAGTTAAACTATTAAAGGCTGCCAATTTATGTCCAATTGGATTGAACCCAGTTGATTTAATAACATTTTCCGTATGAGTTTCTCTCCTATGAATCCCAAATTCAATTTTTCTTTTTTCTATGTTTCTAACCAATATAAGATCCAAAAAAGGTATTTGTTTATTTTCTTCTACTTCTTTGGTAAATTTGATGATTGTACTCTGTAAATTTAACAGTTTTAGGGAATCTTCTACATGTTTTTCTTTTACAGTACAAATTATATCATCTACATATCTGCCCCAAAATTTAAACATTGTGGGATGTGCATTAGTGATTTTACATTCAAAATCGCTCATAAATAAATTTTCCAGGAAAGGTGACAATAATTTAAATAAACTAATAAAAAACCAACAAAAATGAAAAAAAAATGATAAAATAAAAAATCAGGAATATATCAAAATGAATGTACGGGTTGTGAAAATATATATATATATATATATATATATATATATATATATATATATAAAATTACGTGTCACGTTGTTTGTCTGCAGTGGAATCCTAAACTACTGAACCGATTTTAATAAAATTTTGCACACTGTGTGCTGTTTGATCCAACTTGAGACCTATGGTTGTTTATAACTAAATTTATAGTCGCATTATTTTTTTATTGCAAATTATTTGTTTATTATTTAACAAAGAGATATAATTATCTGTGAGTTCCATATGATTCTAACAGATGACGGTGTAAGGTAATTGGTTTATTATTTAACCAGGTGGCTGTGCTTTTTGTTGCAACCGCGAATTTCAATTGAATTACAAATATTGATTATTTCATAATTTAAGTGTGTTCAGTGTTTATTTTATTTTCAATATATTGATAATAATATTAATTTCGTGTGTAAGTATTAGTTTTAAGTAATCTGGCTGAAAGACAGCAACCTAATTTAAATTTAACTGGACCAAGAAGGGACATTGAACAATATGGTGAATCAGTTCTACAGACCATGAATGATAAGATATCAAGTAAATTTCTGCAAATTGGTATATGCCTATGTGACATAAATCTTACATTTAAGAAGAATGTCAATTTAAAAACATATGAAGGTCCTAAGGAACGGAATAACAGAACTGTAAGTAAGTCTGTTAGTTATAATAATATGCCTAATATTACAGAAACAATCTCCATGCCTCAATTAAATGAGAAACAAGATGACTATAATATATCACAAGATGATATTACTATACAGAGACTTCTTGATGATGATGAGTATCCAAACTGGCAACAAGTTCGTAGAAAAAAACGAAAGTATAATGAAATCAGCAAGTCTCCTCAAAATATTCCATCAATAAATTTATATAATACTTATGATACACTTATGGATGATACTGAGACAACATAAATTTATCTCAATCAACAAAACCACTTCCACATAAACCACCACCCATGTTTATACCGGGTGTAGTTAACGTACCAGAACTAAAAAATTGTGTAAAACAAAAACTTTCTGATTTAGATTTCTCACTTAGTTTACTACAACATAATTTAACGTATACCTTAGCCACAGCAACGCGTGGCTGGGACTTCTATATATATGTATAAAACAAAGTCGGATTAGTTACACTATTTATAATCAAGAACGACTGGACCGATTTTTATGATCTTTGATTTGTTGGATTTGTTTCTGCCCCGAATAGCAGATAACTATTAAAACATCGGAAAAATTAACGTAAAAATATTTAAAGGCGATACGACGTTTGCCGGGCCAGCTAGTATATATATAGGAAAAACAAAAAGAAACCTAAAAATTAGAACCAAAGAACACATAAGAAATATTAAAAATGGGGAAATAGCAAAATTTGCAAATTGCTGCTCATGTTTGGTCTGAAAAACATAATATAAATTCGGATACTAAATTATTAATACAGTTAGAAAATACAATTTGGGAAAAAATCTATATTCAGAAGAACAAAAACAGAGTTATGAATTTTGAAATATTGACGGAATGTGACCTCGTTTGGAGGTTCTTTGGCCAACCACAGGAAGGAGCTGACTTTGACATCCAGGGTTATTTCCCATATTTAACTATGAACAAATATTTGATTTGCTTCACTTATAACAACTGTATTTCTTATGTAGGGTTTCCTCCCAAGAGTCTCAGTTGTTGTTCTATTCGTCGAAACATCACTGTTATAGGATGTCTTCTTTCCATATAATGCACTGCATGAATCATGTTTCCCTCAACTGCATTGTTGTGGCTTTTGCCGAATATTAATGACAAGTCAACTTATTTCATTTGCTAAGTAACTTACTTTCCTCTATTCAAACTTAAACACTCAAGCACACAATACAAAGATACAACAAATATGTATTGTTACTCTTTCTCTGATTGAACGTATTTCCTTTTTAAATAGTAAATAAATTAGTTCTATGCTATTCTTACCTCGTATAGTTGCTTCTGTTAAAAACAACTATATGAGGTAAGGATAGTGCAGAACAAATTTTATTAAGTAAAACCTCATATTGTTACTATATATTTTCAAGTATTTCCTTTTATTAAATAGTTGTGTGCTCCATCTATCCAATCAGAAAGCAAATAAGACTTATAGTAAATAAACCTTTGAACTTGAAAGTAAACATCTTTAACATTTTGTTTATTTTTTATCATTTCACTCACCTCATACTTCATAATTTATAGCAGACCCAGGGTTTCTTCACGTAATTCGTGACATTGTCAATGCTGCGTCATGTTCACAACTGACGTCCAACGGCTTTCTATCCTGCAGACTGACCTCCGCGCCATCTGGGGCCGACCGAAGAATTTCCAAATCAGGCCTCTTTCTTTATAACCGGGTATTTCAAAATTCATAGTTGTATTTTCATTCTTGCATATGTAAATTTTTTCCCAAATTGTGAGTTCCTTCGGTTTTTCCAATTGTTTAAGTAATTTTGTTTTGGTTTCTATTCTATGTTTTTCTGACCAGGCATGTGCAGCTATTGCAGATTTTTCGGTTTCTCCATTTTTAACATTTCTGAGGTGTTCTTTTAATCTTGTATTTAGATTCCTTTTTGTTTTTCCTATGTATATCTTTTCACAATCTTTACAATTAATTTGATAAATTCCCGATTTTTTGCAGTCTTCAATTTTTTCATTTTTGTTGGTTTTTATTAAATTACCTAAGCTGTAATCATTTTTCGGTGCTAATTTAATGTTGAATTTGTTGAAAATTTTTGAAACTTGTCAAATACGAAAGGATGGTATGTGAACTTCTTGAATTTTTTGCCTATATTTTTATCTGTCTGAAGAGTACTTTCATTGATGACTTTTTGTTCTTTGAATTTATTTATTTTCTTGTGTATCATTTTCTTGTGAAAACCATTATCCTTAGCAATTTGTATGATGTGTTCTTTCTCTTTATTGTAATTTTCTTTGCTCATGGGGACATTCACAAGTCTGTGTGTTAAACTATTAAATACTGCCTGTTTGTGTGAAAAATGGTTAAATCCAGTAGCTTTTATATAATTGTCGATGTGAGTTTCTTTTCTGTAGATTCCAAATTCTATTTTCTTTTTCTCTTCTTTCCTAATCAATTTAAGGTCTAAAAATGGTATTTCATGATTATTTTCTATTTCCATTGTAAATTTGATTGTTTTATTTTGAATATTTAACAGTTTAATGGCATCTTCTAATTGTTTCTCTTTTACTATTGCTATGATATCATCTACGTATCTTCTCCAAAATTTAAACATCAAAGGATGTGCTTTAGTTACATGACATTCAAAATTCCCCATAAACATGTCTGCTAAGAATGGTGATAATGGATTTCCCATTGCGAGTCCTGATTTTTGTCTAAAGTATTTTCCTCTAAAGGTGAAGAACATTTGATTTAAGCATAATTTTGTTAGTTTTATGTATTCTTTAACGCTATCATCATCTAATTTGTTTTCTTTCAACCATTTTTCTAAAATTTTCAAAGTTGTGTCAGTCGGTATGTTTGTGAATAATGAAGTAACATCAAATGAGACCAATCTTTCTGAAGGTTCTATTTCTACATTTTCTAATTTCTCAACTAATTGGTAAGAATTTTCTACTGCTAAATTTTCAAATTTTTCCATACCTTTAAATTTATTGTTAAGCCACATATCCAAATGGCTTAACAATAAATTTAAAGGTAGGAAAAATTTGAAAATTTAGCAGTAGAAAATTCTTACCAATTAGTTGAGAAATTAGAAAATGTAGAAATAGAACCTTCAGAAAGATTGGTCTCATTTGATGTTACTTCATTATTCACAAACATACCGACTGACACAACTTTGAAAATTTTAGAAAAATGGTTGAAAGAAAACAAATTAGATGATGATAGCGTTAAAGAATACATAAAACTAACAAAATTATGCTTAAATCAAATGTTCTTCACCTTTAGAGGAAAATACTTTAGACAAAAATCAGGACTCGCAATGGGAAATCCATTATCACCATTCTTAGCAGACATGTTTATGGGGAATTTTGAATGTCATGTAACTAAAGCACATCCTTTGATGTTTAAATTTTGGAGAAGATACGTAGATGATATCATAGCAATAGTAAAAGAGAAACAATTAGAAGATGCCATTAAACTGTTAAATATTCAAAATAAAACAATCAAATTTACAATGGAAATAGAAAATAATCATGAAATACCATTTTTAGACCTTAAATTGATTAGGAAAGAAGAGAAAAAGAAAATAGAATTTGGAATCTACAGAAAAGAAACTCACATCGACAATATATAAAAGCTACTGGATTTAACCATTTTTCACACAAACAGGCAGTATTTAATAGTTTACACACAGACTTGTGAATGTCCCCATGAGCAAAGAAAATTACAATAAAGAGAAAGAACACATCATACAAATTGCTAAGGATAATGGTTTTCACAAGAAAATGATACACAAGAAAATAAATAAATTCAAAGAACAAAAAGTCATCAATGAAAGTACTCTTCAGACAGATAAAAATATAGGCAAAAAATTCAAGAAGTTCACATACCATCCTTTCGTATTTGACAAGTTTCAAAAAATTTTCAACAAATTCAACATTAAATTAGCACCGAAAAATGATTACAGCTTAGGTAATTTAATAAAAACCAACAAAAATGAAAAAATTGAAGACTGCAAAAAATCGGGAATTTATCAAATTAATTGTAAAGATTGTGAAAAGATATACATAGGAAAAACAAAAAGGAATCTAAATACAAGATTAAAAGAACACCTCAGAAATGTTAAAAATGGAGAAAACCGAAAAATCTGCAATAGCTGCACATGCCTGGTCAGAAAAACATAGAATAGAAACCAAAACAAAATTACTTAAACAATTGGAAAAACCGAAGGAACTCACAATTTGGGAAAAAATTTACATATGCAAGAATGAAAATACAACTATGAATTTTGAAATACCCGGTTATAAAGAAAGAGGCCTGATTTGGAAATTCTTCGGTCGGCCACCAGATGGCGCGGAGGTCAGTCTGCAGGATAGAAAGCCGTTGGACGTCAGTTGTGAACATGACGCAGCATTGACAATGTCACGAATTACGTGAAGAAACCCTGGGTCTGCTATAAATTATGAAGTATGAGGTGAGTGAAATGATAAAAAATAAACAATATTAAAGAACCTCATAGTGTTATTTCCTATCTACATAACTTAATAATCTTTAACATTGTTGAGGAGGGTAATGTCTGAAATAAGCTGCCTAAGTCAAATATTAAATACAATATGCAATATTTGGACAGAATTTTATACAATATGGTACCAGCAGCAGTAGTAAGTGTAAACTTTCACAATTCTGTATTTTGTTAACCAATAAAGATGGAAATGCCATTCAAACAGTAATGTATTTCATTGGCAAAAATGTTTCTAACAAAGAAAATAAATTTTCCATGATCCATTTAAAGAAATAAAGTTAGATGTCATAACTTAAAGTAAATAAACAACAAAATATGCCAAACATCTCTTCTTTGAGACATTTCAATCAATGACATGCCTGCACAATCCATTTTCTGGTAACATCCATCATTTTCATGTAATGAGACGACACATGATTCATGAATCACCCTGTATGTAGTCTTTCACAATACACACTTACTCACTGGCACTATCGAACCCACTGGTTCATGGCTGCATGGACATAAGCTCTCCATATATCCCTATCCTGAGCTAATGCTTTCCAATCATTTCCTGTATAATCTACTTCCCTCAAATCATAGTTAATGTTATTCTCCCACCTCATTCTTGGTCTACCAACTGGGCGTTTTTCCTCTGGCTTTCCTACAAGAAGCTTCCATGCAAGTCTTTCATTTCCCATACATGCAACATGTCCTGCCCATCGCAGTCTACGAGACTTAACTCTTCTTATTATATCTGGCTTCCTATAAAGACCATGTAGTTCATTGTTATATAGTCTTCTCCATTCACCTGTCTGTTCATCTCTCTTTGATCCAAAAATTTTCATAAGTACTTTATTCTTGGATACTTGCAATCTCCTTTCCTCCCTACACTTGTAACAAATTTGAAGTGATTTGAATAGCACAATATAACATATGTTATAAATAACTAACTAACTCACTCACTGGCACTATCGAATCCACGGGTTCATTGCCACATGGATATAGCCCTCCATACATCTATATCCTGAGCTAATGTTTTCCAATCATCCTCTATATAATCTTCCATCAAATCATGGTTAATGTTATTCTCCCACCTAAGTCTTGGTCTACCTACTGGAGGCTTTCCATCTGGTTTTCCTACAAGGAGTTTCCATGTCCCTCTTTCATTCCCTTAAAACAATGACACAACAGTAAATCATACTACTTTACTGCTCAACTTAGCAAACCAGAACGCTAATGTGTGAACTGCACATTTGGTGGAGGCAGTCACATGTGGCATGTGTTTAATTCTACTACCAACACATCATGATTTACTATAATATTGTATTTGTTATTTTTGTATAGGATTATTTCATCGAGCTATTTCACAAAGTGGGAGTGTATTAAATCCAAACATGTGACTCACATCTGATCCTGGATGTCTGGTCAAACAACTAGGATGGCAATTCTCCCACCTCAGTCTTGGTCTACCTACTGGAGGCTTTCCATCTGGTTTTCCTACAAGGGAGTTTCCATGTCCCTCTTTCATTCCCTTAAAACAATGACACAACAGTAAATCATACTACTTTACTGCTCAACTTAGGGAACCAGAATGCTAATGTGTGACTGCGCATACAGGTGTTTGGTGCATGCAGTCATGTGGCATGTGTTTAATTCTACTTCCAACACATCATGAATTTACTATAGAGTGATTCCATGAAAATGTCATACCGAGGTGAAAATTTTAAAATTGGTGCAGGAATAATTTTGATGATGTAATATATATCTTTAAGATCAAATAAACAGGATGAAAATCCTACAAATTATGATGAAAAAGAAGAAATATCAAATTTTCTGATTCTACAAGATAGTGTTTCAAATGTGTATTATTTTAACCTAATATTAGTGGTAGAATTTGTCATATTCCAAACCTGTAAAAACATGCAAAATTTTACGAATTTGTTATTTAAATATTTGGTAATATTAATTGTTTTATTTCACAAACTCTTTTGTTAAACCATACTTCGATCCTTCTTAGTCGTGAATGCAATAATATTAATTGCATTCTAATGTTCTAGATGCCTTAAATGTGCCCTATAATTGTTAACCGTAAGCTATGGTCAGTCAGTCGCAGAAAACGTATAAAAATTACTGTACACAACATAATAATTGATGGATTAAAATTTCCTCAGATTCTATATTATCAGTACACAACTAACAAAAAAGCATTGATGACATTTGCATGTAAAGTCATTATTTTTCCCACTAGAGTCCCATGACTAACTGAACTTTTTGTTCTCTTATTTATAATGCTAATACACATGATGCGGTCAGTTGCTTGCTGCTCTCCGCTGAGGATTAGCATGAACATAGTTTAAAAAATCTGGTACACTATTCAGCTCAGCTGTTCCATAAAATAATTACAGGCCCTTCTTCTTTGTCTATTTGAGCTAAAAGGCAGTCAGTGGAAGTATTTAAATATGTTCGGAAAAAGATTGTATAAATGTAGCAGCCATACATGTTGATTTCTCAGAAATTATACCTACAAAGAACAAAATGAGTTCCAGGCAGTTCATTGGAATAATAAGCATATCTCAATATTAACTGATTTTACCTGGTTTAGATGGAAGGTGACACAGAAGTTCAGAAGAAATATTTTATTCTAGTGTCAGGTTTTGTGACATATGTGCTATAGATGTTACCTTAAGAAAAGTGTTTTCCGAACTATAGAGACTTCTTCCAGAACTTGCGGTGATAAAATATTTTCAGTTGGAGCAGCAGGTACTTTAAATAAAAATAGGCATATACATATAGCAATATGATACTGTTTATACTTACATATTTGGATTTAACATAAAATGGAACTTCTTTGAATCGTACCATGAAAGGCAGCTGTAGATGCTAAGTAAAAGGATGACACGGAGCATGGAAAATAGGAAAAGAAGATAAAAAGTAGTGCAGAATTCTGTAATATTGTGAGCTGTAAAACCAACAAAATAACTGTTCAGGAGTCACAAAATGATGTAAAAGAAGGGAAAAAAAATTCTAGAAAAAACAATTTGAACATCTTTCAGCTATCACAGTAATCGTTGCATTCACAATGTGTATTAATGGGAGTGTAGTAATACTGCTTAAGCAAATCCAATACATCGATACAACATGAAAGTGTTGGACCTGTATGTTATAGAGTATGCATAACTATCAAATAAACAATCTGTACAACAAATTCACAAGCTCATGTGTAAAAAAAAAGGGTGACAGGGCTTGAATGCCCTTGGCCTACCAGCTGGCTGCTGATCTCACATCCACCAAATATATAAATTATGGAGGGGGACAACTATCTAGCCAATATTGGGATGACATGTGGTCAGCCGTAATAACTGGTTTTCTGGACTGTAGCCACTAAATATTATAGCTGCCCAAATCATTCACGATTCTGGGTGGGTACAAGTCCAATTGTGGCTGCAATTCCATGAGAATTTCTTTTTTTTCTCTCATGGGGACTCGAACCAGTGCTCTCTATTAAGGCAACTTGCCTCAAACTGTTCAGCTGCAGCATGGGACTTCACATGTGACAGGAAACATTATTTTTATTAATGGGAGGTAATAATACTGCATAAGCAAATCTGATACATTGATGTTATGATGTTATGAAATGAGTCACCAGACTAATAACAATAAGAGCTCAATTATAAACAGAATTCACTGTTAGCAATTGGACAGCTTACTCATGTGAATAATTTATTTTGAAAGTACAAGCGTAGTGGTAAACAACTAACTTATTAAGAATGTGCATACGTTATGGAAGGACAATTATTTTAATTCCATGTTAATGTATTTTTTATTTCAATGGTTCAATCTAGAAATAAAAAATATTAAATCTTGCATCAGGTAAATTGTAATCAGTTACTATGTATATATATGTCCACCGCTGTGGTCTCGAGGTAGCGTGCTGCCTTGTCACACAGCGGACCCGTGTTCGATTCCCGGTCGGGACAGGCTCCTGGGTGAGGTTTTTTTTTGTTTTTCCTCATCTGTAAGACAAATGTCAGGATGCTGAGGGCCCAAAGGTCCCCAAAAATCATCAGGCCATCATCATCATCTTTCACCAGTGTGGAAGCTACCACACATATAAATCCCTAGTAAAGCTGCAAAGCATAGCATGAAAATGCTATGATTGCAGTGAAAGACCTGCCCTCGGATAGAATTACTATGCATAGATATATATATATATATATATATATATATATATATATATATATACACACATATATAAATGGTCTATTTAACAATAGAAAAGGCCCTTTGTTATTGAGATTCAATATTTTTGTTATTTTGCATAATTTAGAATGGTACATGGTAAGCGAGTTAATTTAATTACACCATTGATTTAAATTAATATTTATTTTACAGCAAAACTAAATTTTACATTTTTTGTAGAATTGATGAAGTATATGTAGTACTTTATTAATCTCTGTTACCAAAGTGATTTATCTAGTTTCATAGTGTTTTGTTACATTGTTGTAATATTTGCATTTTGAAATTCTAAATAAAATTCAGATATGTCAGTCAGTCAATCACACATCACATATTAGGTCATAACTCCAGTCTTAATTGTGATTTAGGATTTGTTTTTATTTAGAATGTAACTTGAAATGTGCCCTCCAAACGGTATTTTGGAAAATTGAATTAGGAATACCATTTCAGAGAATGATGTAGATTACCATGGTAAGGTGCATGATGAGTTGACATTTATGTCAGTCAGTCACACATACTTTGATAGATAATAAATAGCATTGTTTTTCTTCAGACGTTGTATATTTATGTACAGTCTTAATCACACTCTTTTCCTCTATCATATCACATAGATAACACCCCTAATTTCAATCAATTGTAATATTTATGCAAGCATTTTTCTGCAAAAGTGTACTGTAAATGTCAGTCAGTCACATATGGAATTGTTCTATAATATTGTATTTGTTATTTTTGTATAGGATTATTTCATCGAGCTATTTCACAAAGTGGGAGTGCATTAAATCCAAACATGCGACCCATATCTGATCCTGGATGTCTGGTCAAACAACTAGGATGGCAATTTAAATGTCAGAGCAACAATGATGTTGAACTTGTTAATTGTCTGAAAAGCACTGAATGCAAGTGAATTCTTAAATATTACATCAATATCTTTTGTAAGTAATTCACCTCATCATCAGTTCTAATTTAGGATGTTTGTCACTGACTAGGTTTGCCACAGTGGTCTAGTGGTTATATTCTTGCCTCTGGTCCTGAGGGTTGTAGATTCAAACCCAGTTGGGGTCAATGGAATTTTTAGGATGGGAAAATTCAAGAAACAAATCCTCTGGGAGGAACTTTAAGCCATGGGTCCCAAGTCTGAAGATTTCAGACTGTAAAAGAACCTCAACTAAAAAAAAGATGCCTCTGAACAAAATTTAACCAATCTTCCTAACATCTAAGTAATACCTTAGTTGCCTACTAGATGTCTCACTGAAGCAGTATGCTTATCATATGTCATTCATTCACTGATATCTATAAGAAAATAAGCAATACTAAATTAGGTTGGTCAAGAAACTCATAAAATGGACAGCTATGGCTAGACTCAAAAGGTCCTGTGAAG